>JANHAO010005698.1:0-22309 GCA_026873985.1 Saraca asoca | reverse complement strand
GAACTAAACTAACAAAACTAAGGGAAAAGTTAAATAAAAACCACAAATTAATAACTATTTAAGAGGTGATGTTCGTCATTTTTATTGGTACATTTTTCACTTATCAATAAGCAATCTAAATCCAAAAGCAATTTTGCATGCATTACATGATTTTACTATAACCATAAAGGACATCATATAAAACATTGTCCATACAAAAATGGCACATATATTCTAAAACTAAAAGAAAAGCTAGTGTGGTTAACTAAAAGTTATATTGAAAATTTTTCTAACAAGCTTGGATTTGTAGATAAAATGTTGAAAGGTAAAGTGAAGTTACTTTGCCACAAAATTGTTACGCTATTAATAACTTGATATTAGATTGTATGACGAATTCAAACATTTTTACAAAAAATTTTTATATTTGAGATTATATCTTACACTACAATTACTAACTTAGGCATCAGAGATTTCCCTAGGTTTGTTTTGTAGGTATTTGAAGTGAAGATTGAGTTTCAATGGTACTAATTTGAGTATTACTGGTAAACATATTACTTTTAAAATAGTTCTAGGAATTGATTCAAAATTTTCCAAGTTTTTCAAGAGTGTCTAAATCGATTCACAATCAAAATTTTTAAGAATCGATTCAAGAACTGATTCACAAATTTTTCAACATTTTAGGAACCTTGAATTTTTCTAAAAAGCTTTTATCCACCTCTATGAATCAATTCCACAATTGAATCACCTTTAAAATAATCAGTTCTTGAATCGATTCTTCACAACAATCCTGATGCACAATTTTATAACCAAATCGATTCAACATTCTAAAACTTACACATGAATCAATTCATGACACATAAAATACACTATGAACCGATTACTAAATCAATTCACCGCCTGATCTTTATATATATTAAATTGATTTCGCTCGCATTTAACAATTACACACTTTAAGCCACCTGAAACTCTCTCAAATTCTCTCACCCAAATTTGAAATCTTAATCATTTTCACTCAAATTTCTTCCATAAAATTGTTAGAAACACCAAATCTAACAATTTCAACTGATCAATTACTTCACAACAACTCAAAATCAGTTGATCCCAAATTCAACCCATAAAACCCTAACTTCAGAAACATGTCAAAATGCATCAAACTTGCAATTTCAAAGAAGAAGGATAAGAATGCAGGCAAATCCTCTACACAAGTAGGAGAAGAAACACATTTTAAGTCACCCAATGAGTATGCTAACTTCCTACGGTTATTGAATAGGAAAATAGAGCCTCTTAAATGTTTTAGTAACAAATTGCTAGAAACTACAAACTTGCCTATTCTAGCTTTTAGCTAAATACAAATTAGACAAATTTTTATCACATAAGGCAGCTACCTATCCTAGGTTAGTTAAAATGTTCTATGCAAACTTAGTAGTTGCTAATGATAAGTTATCATGTTATATTATGCACAAACACATTGTTGTTGATTCTGAATAATTGGCAAATATTTCTAATATGCATACATCACTTCCAAACTTAATGCAGTATCCCTTCTTGACTATAGCAAGGAATCTATCATTAGACTACTATTTCCTTATTCCACCCCTAAGGATTGAAGTAGGAAATTGCTAGTTATTGGCCTATCCCCTGAGGATAGGATCTTACATTATGTTATCTATAAAGTGATACTTCCAAAGGTAACAAATTTTACTCAAATTGTGAAGGATGAGTTATTTTTTATGTGGATCATCAAAAATCAACTTAATTTTGACATGCCATATTTTATACTTAAATATCTGGCATAATGTTTTAGATCATTAGAGATTGGATTCCTACCTCTTGGTATGATTCTTACCCCCATTTTTACAAAATTCAAATTGCCAATTCCTAAAGAGTACCAATTTTATCAAATAAATGCAAAAACCATGATAACTACAACACATCTACATAAGATGCAAGATGATCAAGGAACATGGAAAAGGAAAAGGGCACAAGTTCCCCAATTCACTGAAGGAGTAATAAGCTCAAGGGGAGTAGGGTTATCCAGTGAGTATGAAAATAGATTAATTGAAGAAATGAGGAAATTACACGCTCATCTTCTAGATCGCCTTAACACACATCAATCACTGTTTGAGTCTTTAGAAGATCACATAGGAAATATAGAGAAAGAAACCCAACACTCCATAGCATGGTCAATTAGTAGCTTAATACCCTAGAGACTCAATTCTATGAGATATCACAACAAATGCAACAACGGGATAAGGAAGCTGAACTTGAACAGGATCCTCTGCTTACTTAGTATGTTGTTATATGTTGATTGTGTCATGTATCCCTTAGTCCCTTTCCCATTTTCTTCCTATTTGCTCTATTTTTTATTTTCTAATGTTTTATGATAGATTGTAATGGATTGTTATTTTTGAATATTTTGATTACTATATTTGACATTTGGATATTTTGATGATTATGTTGATATTCTATTATTTACATATTCCAAATTTAATTCTCCTCTAATGTATAGATTTTAAATTTATTTTTTGTTATATTAATCTTAATATCAAAAGCTATAAATTCATTATTTCAAGAAAATGAGTGAGTATAAGAGCAATAAAATTCAAATTGAATTATTATTCTAATCTTTTTTTTTGAAGATTTAATTTTTTTCTCTTTTAGCTGAGCACCAATTTCTTTTTGGTCTGCTAAAAGGGGGAGGAAGATGAGATTTTCAAGAATAAAAAATTTTAGTTTTGGGAGAAAGAAAAGATTTTTAAAGAAAAATTGATTTTTGAGAAAACTATTTTTCAAAGAAAGAAAAAAATTTTGATGAAGAAAAGATGAGTAAAAATATGATGAATGCAATTTTTTTCTCATCTAAAATTGATTTTTTTAAGAAACTTTGAATCTCATCTAAATTGTTTGACATCATCAAAAAGGGGAAGATTGTTAGCCTAGGAAATCCTAGCTATACATTTTCTTCAATTTCGATAATTGAAAAACAATTTAGTCAATATCATAAGCTAACTTTATGTTTAAGTGTTTATCTATTTTATAGGATTCAAAGTTGATCAAAGCTTGCTCAAAAGATCAACATTAGTTTTAAGTTTTTATTTGATCTCATAGGATCTTTTGTAATTGAAATCTTATTCAAATTGCTCAATCATATTTTCTAAAATAATTTACATCAGGGTAAAATAAATTAGTTCAAATGAGTTTTAAATCAAAAGTTTTCAAACAAACATTTTACATGTTCCTTCACAAGTTAAACTTCTATAAAAACCATATTTCACTATGTGAATCAATTTGCAAATCAACTCATTATTATAAAACTTGTGAAGCTAACTTGAATCGATTCCCCAATCGATTCATGAAAGAAAACTTTTCTTACTAAATGTTTGGAACTTTTTTGAATCGATTCCATAATCGATTCAACACTTTTTTCAAAACATTATGATTCCATTCATCAATTGATTCGATGATGAATTTTCACATTGTTTGAATTGATTAATTAGTTACAAGTTTGTTATAACTACTACAAATTGATTCATGAATCAATTCAAGGATTAAAAATTAGTTATTTTTATTTCAACTATAAATAGACCAAACCTAATTTTATTTTCAATAACTTGGTGTAACAAAAATAGAGAAAAACTTAAAGCTTATACCTAATATTCATTATCTCACTTGATTTCAATGATTTAATCAATTATTGAGCAATTTGAAGAAGATTTCTACTTAGATGATTGAGATTTACATCTCAATTTATAGTATTGTATTTCTTAACTCTGTCTTGGCTATTTTCTTTGATTTCCAGGGTTAGGAATCTTGATACAAAGGAAGAGGTTAATCATCCCTTTGCATCCTTCTAGAATTGTTATGTTGATTACAATTAGTAGAAGGTGCATTGAATTCTTGTTAGATTTTCATAGTTGTGAGGTTAATCATAGTTAGGTGAAGATATAGAATTTTGGTATCATAGGTCTACAAGAGCCCTTGAAAAATTCTTTTTGTAAAACTAGTTTATAGGAGCCCTATTAAATTCTTATGTTTGTTGATAAAAGCGATCATACAATAGAATATTAATCCAATGTAGTAAACTTCAATTGGGGTTTCAATTCAAGTTGAACCACTTAAAAAACTCTGTGTCTTGAATTTTATATTGTTGCATTTATATTCTTGCATAATTATTGTTTCTATAATTTTAATTTCTATAAAATTCTATATTTCTATTTCTACATTATTTCTATAATTTGGATTTTTGTTATTTCAATTAATAGACAAATTAATTCTAAATCTAATACTTTGATATTGTTCTTATAAATAAGAAAGCCTTCTACTATGCATATTATATCTAATTACAAATTACTTGCATACTGCATCAAATTGTTAACTATTTGCATGTTAAATTCAATTAGAGTTTAATACAAATCAAAAGAGTACAAAATTCCCTGAAAGGAATAAAGGCAAGATCTTAATTCTTATCTACTTTCTGGGACTCACACTCTAGAACTAAATATATAGAAATAAGGCATCATTTCGTTAAGGATCATGTTCAAAGTGGGGATATTGCTCTTAAATTTGTTCAAATTGATTTTCAACTTGTTGACATTTTCACTAAACCTTGTGATGAAAATCATTTTGCATCTATAAAGAGGGAATTGGGCATGTTAAATCCTTTGGAAAATAAGATCTCTTGATATGATAAATTTATTTCTATTTGCTTCAATTTTTAAGTAATATTTATTTCTTATTTTAAATTATTTTCCAATTGAAATAATTAGTGATTTAGACATCAAAAAGTCCCCCTATTTGTTTTGCAATTGCCAAGTTGATCATATTTAGTCTTTCCTCTTATTCAATATCATTTTGGATTGTGGAGTTAAGATTTATGGTTTGGTTTTAGAGACGTTTGGTAAAATTGAAGATTTTTTAGTTCGAAATAGGGCAATTCGACTCACAAAGCAATTTTGCTTTGTGATTTGACTCATGATTTGAATCAGTTTAGTCGTCTATATATACTTCTAGCATGATTTTACAACCCTAAACCCCAGCCTCCATTCTCTACTAGACTCTCTTTTACCTTCTCCAATCTTAAAATTTCACTGCTTGTTTCACAAAATTCTTTCACCTTAACACTTTTCCATCAAATTTCATCCATTCTAACTAATCAAAATCTTCAATTTCACCTTAAAATCCCCAAATCCCATTCTTCCCAAGTTTCTTTTTTCTTAATTTGAAAACTCATGGCTGATGACTTTGGCACTCAAAAGAAGAGAAAGAAGATGGTGGGTAATAAATGTCAAGCTTGAACAAATGTTCAAATCAAAGAAAATAAATTCTTTCCCAATGATGAATTGTATGAAAGGCATGCCACTTATACAGGTAAAAAGGTTGAACCATTGAAATGTTGGGATTTAAATTTTTTAAATGGTAGTTATCTTGAATTGAAGAGCACCCTAGAAAAGTACAAGCTTATGAAGTTTCTCACATATAGTGCCTACTCCTATCCTAGGCATGTCATGATGTTTTATGAAAACTTGGATGTTGGTAAGGGCTAATTATCAGTCATAGTGATGCAAAAGACAATAAATTCAGATATTGAGTTGTTGTGAGAGTTGTTTGATATGGATGGAAATGGTGAGTGGGTCACTAACAAGGATTTACAAGATTTCTTTAGAGAAGAAGTCATCAATCTATTATTTCCCAATTTTACTCCTATCTTCCAATCTAGAAAGCAGGTGATTATTGGGCTATCAATGAAAGACTAGTTGTTGCACTTTACAATTTAAAAGGTTATTCTTCTTAGAAGTGCTCATTACACAAACATAGTAGAAGATGAGTTGTTCCTCATATGGGCCATCAAGAAAGATATCTGTGTTAACAACCCTTATCTCATCTTGTCATATATGGGTCATTTTGCATCAAAGGGTGACACTAGCTTTCTATTGTATGGTATGATTCTCACATAGATCTTCTTAACTTTTAAAGTTTCAATGAAGCTTAAGCGAGAAATAGAATACACGAATAGTACCACCCTTCATGGCAAGATAAATATGCACCAAATAAGTGTTGAGTTAGTAAGTGGAAGATGAAGAAGGGTAGTTTTTTCTATTGGTAAATCCTTCATTGCTAGACGTTCTTCCTCCTCTATTGGGAGTAGTGATGTGCAAAATGAGACTCTTGCACTCCTCAAACAAATGCAAATTTAGAAAAATCATCATTTTAATTTGCTCAAAATTGAAAAGAACTTCATGGAAGTCCATGACGATTAACAAAAAAAAAAAGATTCATTATTAACTAGATCATATGCAAGAATATTTTGAAACCTTTGAAGCCAACATGATCCTTGACATGAAAGAACTCCATGATTGATTGAACAACATGAAGGGACAAATTAATGAGATAAATAAATATATTATGCCTCATAGAGGGTAGTTTCTGTTATTTACTTGTTGATTATAATTTTTTCCCTTAGCCATTTTCCCCCTTTCTATGACTTTGCTTGTGTTGCTACTTAAACTCTATTGTTTTGAATTCTCTGGATTTTGATTGAATTTCATGGTTATATATCAATTTGATTTTTGGTACTTTTATATCGTTGTTCCTTTCTTTTTTTGTGGTGCCTAAGGGGGAGAAAATATGATATTTTGGGGGTGCATTGCATTTACTGAATTGCTCTCATATATGCATGTTCTAAGAGAGATCATGTTGAACATGTGTTGATTTCTTAGGTGTTAAATGTCCTTTTTTTTATTCTAACCCCAAAATGGTTTCCCATTATCAAAAAAGGGAGATTGTTAAGTCTAGCCCTTATTTTCAAAAGATTTATAATTTGTTTTGATGATAACAGACTTTTTGGATTAGCTAATTGTGTTAAATTTCAGTGTTCTTAACTTGAAAAGCCTTGGATTGCTTAGTGAAGACTTAGATTATGCTTAAGATAAATTTAATGCAAGGACTAGGATTTATTTGAATTTAGCTCAAGGTTTAGGTTGATTTTAAGAAGTATTTCCCTTAATGGTTTGCTTAAAGATCTTTGAAAATTTTCTTCAAAAATATTTCTCCATGTTCTTAAATGAATTAACAAGTTTTACACTTAGAAAATATGCTTTTACTTTAAAAAAATGTTTTGAAATTGTTCAGAAATGTTTCTATTGAAAAATTTTCAAAACAATAATTTAAATTTTGTAAATCCTAGGCTTGTGAGTCATATCATAACCCTTTGGATTCTATCAAAAAGTGTAGCATTGTAGGCAATTCAATTTGTAGTTTTTGAATTACGCACGCAAGTTGAACCCTATGGCTTTGAATTTTACCTAAGAGCATTGCTTTGCAAGTGATTCAAATTGCAATTTTTGAATTGTGTACGTGAGTCAAATCACACCATCCTAATGCTAGGATGTGAGTCAAATTGCAAATTGACTTGTGAAGGAAAATTTTTTCACAAAGAGCCTTGCATTCATTGTGAGTCAGCCCACTTTCAAAATTTTTCCCATGTGATTTAACTCGTGAGTCAACTCAGCTTGAGTAAATTTTGAAATCATGATCTCTTAGCGCTCTTTCACTATAAATAGCCTATGCTTTCATTTCCTAAGTGAAAACCCTAAATTCCAAGAGGCAAATACTACTCATTTATTTAGAGCTTCTTCTATTTACTCTTTTATAACTTCTTGAGCTATATTTGAGTGATTTCTTAGAACTTTAATTTGTATTTTGAACTTTTGAGTTGTTGCTGTTCTCTTCCATTTCATTTCAAATTTCTAGGTCACTTTTACAACTAGCAAACCCTAAGCTAGAAAGAGTGGGGTATCTCTTATATTCTTTACTTTAAGTGGGGTATCTCAAAGTGTTTCTACAATCATTGTACAAGCTTCTACTTTTATCACATTCAAACTGAAAGGGTTAAATCTTAGTGGAACCGAGCTTGTTTGAAACATAAAGAGTAGATTTATACCTTGGGCAAATCTCCAAGGGAGAACCACAATAGAAATCTTTGTTTGAATCTCTCTATTCCTACTCTTTAATTTTTCTACAATATAATTTTCTGCACTTTATATTCTTGATATTCATTATTGTTCAAGTTAATGTTGAGTAATTAATATGTTAAGTTTTAGCTTGATAGAGTTAGTTTATAAGATTATCAATCATTTGTTTCTAAAGTACTGAAATTGTTTGACTTTTGAAAAGGGCTTTTGAAAATTGATTTGAAAAGTTTTAAAATCCTAAAACCAATTCACCCCTTCTTAGTGGAATCTTTAGATGCATAGATATATTCACTGTAGACATAATACTATATGACAATTGCTCCTTAGTGAAATTATCTCTTTTGACTATGTAAAGTCCAACGATAATATTATGGATCCACTTACCAAATCATTAGCTAGAAAGCAAGTAGAAAAGTCATCGACAGTAATGGGTTTAAAGCTTATAAATCAATAAAAGTTGTCATGGTGGCAACCTAACCTAGTTGACTGGAGATCCCAAGATCTAGGTTTAAAGGGACAATCGAACTATGGATGACTTAGAGTGCACTAATCATGCCTGACATGATACTTTTAATAGAGATCACCTATCTAAGTGTGAAAGGGCCACTTCTATAAGAATTTGGGACAAGCTAAAATTCTCCAAAGCACTCTTTGAATCAGGTGTTGTTCATGGCCAAAACAAATACCAATGTGAGGAACAACTATGCTCAAAGGAAATTTTTGTGATTTTGATTGTCTAGGTTTACGTGGAAAGGTTGATTGTTCAAGATAGAACTATCCACTAATTGGTCAATAAATCTAATAAATCCTCACTAGTGAAAGTTCAAAGTTTATGACAACTTATCTTGATAAATCATTCTTCTATTTTCGTATAATATAAGTAGTTTTCTAGTCATGTGAGGTATTGTTGGAAAATGGATTTTGAAAACAAGTTTTCTTTTTGATAATTTCAAAGTCAAAACTAAGTAGGACCCATACTTTGAATGAAGTGAGACTAAGTGGATTTACAATTTCCTCTGTCAGATGAGTAATTAAGTATATTCTCATGCTAAAATCCATTAGAATTGAATGAGAAAATTGACTCTAAAGTTATCCATTTAAAATGGTATTAGTAATTAAATTTGTGCTTATCCAACTTTAGAAGATGAAAGGACTTTGAAGTGGTTTAAATACCATTCTTTTCCTCATTAGATTAGGGCTCAAAGGACATCTACTTTTGTGAAAAAGAGAAGACATGCACACTTGTGAAATTCAAGCTATTGGCCTCTCCATCCATTCTTTATGGGCATCATATAGTTAATATTCTAGAAGCATTCTATATTTGGCATGTATTAGTATCATCAGAAGTAGCCATAGTGCTATACATGGAGGCTTTTCTCTTTCAAGAACCTAAAGTGAAGAGATAATCATATATAGGCTACAAGAGAGATGATCATGGGGGTGCTTTTATTTTAGACAAAAGTGGTGTAATGTCTGAAGCTTTTTTGAACGCTTTCCATAAAATTATCTATACAAAATTTCATTGGTTAGTAATATAAAGAATTTACGAGGAGACGATCTTGTCCAAAAATAATTTTGTATTATTTGTTTTTAATGTTTTAATTTATTAAACTATCTTGGTAATTGATATGAAAAGCTAATAAATTATTTGTTCTTTATATAAATATTTCGATGTGTCATTTCTTCCAATAATTTAATAATGATTTAGTTTACATCATGACAAAAATCTATGTTCTAAATTTTATTAAATGATCTCAATAAAATTCTATTTAATTGGATTTAAAATTTATGATAACATTCTCAATATCTTATTTTATCATGTTACGTACCTAAGTTGTATAAAGTATATTTTAATTTTAATAATTTAAAATTTATATTTATTTATTATCTTTAATTTATGTGAACTAACTTTTTTTTTCTACGTAAATTATCGTAAATTAAATTCATGCTCTCTACACTTATTTTATTAGTTTTCTCTTTCTTCTCCTATGTGTGTGGTGAGAAATTGTTCATGTGGATTTTTATCCCTCTCATGCTTTTTTTACCACCAGTTTTATTAGATTTACATTTTTTTAATTTTAATTATTTTTTTTCTTTTATTATTTCTTTTTTTCCTTTACATCCTCTATTTTCCCTTCTTTTCTCAAATTCCCCAATTTTACCCCGACCCACTCTGCTATGCTTTTGCTAAGGGATGATGCTGTCGAACCATACCCGCCACCATCACCTCGCATCATTTTTGTTCGTCATGCGACCTCAATCACTAACTTTCATTCTCTCCCTCTCCATCTCACCTGAAAACCCTAATCTCATACAACAATTGTCATCATCTTGGAGCCCCAAATAGCTATGGTCATCCACTCATTTAGATGGAGTTGTGATCCTGAGAGGTGACTATGTTCAATGCTTAGCTAATTAAGGTGCATCTCGATATCAATAAGTAACTAGAAGCTAATTACATGTTAGGTTCTTTGAGACTCAGTATGCACGAATACTTCAACTATTCCCTTATGTTTGTTTATAGACATGTTGGGCATAGGATTTTAGTTGTATGAGTAACAAAATCTATAATGTACCATTTATCTATCTAAATGTGACTCAAATTTATTGGAAGACAGGGATGTTGGTTAAGAGTTGATGGCTTGCACTCCACAATTTCAGCTAGAGAGCTATCCACTTATGATACATGGTTATATTGTATGGGAGGCATATGGTTGACATTCTTGTTTGGAGAAATAAAGGGGAGATAAAAGGAATAAGGGGAGGAGGATATATATGATATGTGATATATGTGTGCGTGTGTGTGTTTTACAATATTTGTTATGGGATCTTGGATTTGACCTTGACCTTATAAAGGAGACTTGACTCGATAACATTTGTTTGACTAAATCAGAGATTTGATTTTCATTCATACATATGATATTGGTATGGTTGGCTATGAGAAAAATCCCATTGAATCCTACTTGATCATTACACTTGAGATATTTATGATATTATGCAAAGATTTGTTAGTATTTTGGAATTTTCATATATAGTTGTTGTTTTACAAAATTGGGATTAACCTATGGAATATTAGTCTCTCGTTCTTGCTTTTGCTAAGATGAATGCATTGGAGGTTTGAAATCTAAATTTATTTTTTGATGTAAGTAAATTTCTTTAAAATTGAATGAACTTTCTCTAATATTTTGCTTCACAAATTTTATGTTACTTGAAATATGTTGTAAAGAATTAAAGTTTTTTTTCTAAATTTTAATAAATGATATTTTAGAATTGTGAGTTTTCCTTATTTTTTTGGTGTTGAAATTAACCCAATAAATCATAATAAACTTGTGGAGAATGAGGGCCAATATCTTGAAGAACATGTATGTTATGGGTATTTTTCAGATAATGCAAAATGGACTCACCAAAGGCCTGGCAAGAAGCAAAACCCAGCCAAGGAAGGCCCAGATCACACAACAATCAAGGTCACTCAGCAGGGAGTCCCAGCACACCAGCCGCAAATGCAGGATGAAGGACAAAGGCCAGGCGAGGACCAAGCCCATTAAGGAGGATATCAGCTCGCTGATAGGAGCATACCATTATGGTCATCTTGCAGGAGACCCGTTACACAAACTCAACAAGGTCAATTAACACAACCTCAGGTTGCTAAGACAGTAAGCTAAGAATATGTACAAAAGTCTAGTCAACAATTGAAGATATTTATCCCTAATTGATAAGTCAGCCTCCAAAACTGACACATTAGCCCCCTGATAGTTCGACAATGATTTACCTGGCATTTATTATCTGACGCCAAGTATTTAATGCCCAAAGTGGCAAAAATAATCATTTTGCTATCTATCAAATTACACTTATATCCTTCTTTGCATCTATAAATAGGAAGGGGAGGCTATTGTAAGAAGTAAGTAAGAAGAGTGGCATGCAGATACTTTATCGGAATAGAGAGAGAACTCTTGTAAAGTAAGAGTATGTTATCATTGTATCCCTGTAAAACCAAACAAAATAGTCATTGTTTAACTAAAAATATAAGTCACCATGGATGTAGGGACCTAAACGGGCTTTAGTTGAACCACGGTAAAAACCTAGTGTCTATCATCCTTCATTCTCTTCACCCTTGTTTTCCTTATTCAAACTTGTATTTTTAACTTGTAGCTTAGGGTTTCAAGAATTTTCTCTGTTGACTAAGATTTGGATCCTCAAAACCAAATTTTACCATCAACATTTTGGTGCCCTCCGTGGGGCCCCAACTGCATTCTCCTCTTTGATTCATTGTTCAACTACAAATGGCAAGAGGAAGGACCACCAAAAGCTCTGGCGTAGTCATTGGCCAACCAAATGATCACGTATAGCAACAAGGAGAGATGCTAATAGCTGGACGCTCAGTCTTTCCTATGGTAGGAACATCTGCCACCCCAATGATAGATGTTATTGTAGGCATGACACCCTTCACCTCTCATCAACCTATTGTCTTTGATGTGAACAAAGTTTGAGCATGGTTCCAGCATTAGGAAACACTCGAAAACACCAAAAGAGAATTGACCTATGTAGTGAAGACATTGGCTCAGGCGTAAGTTCAAGGTACGCAAAGACAGGTTGAAGATGTTGTACCTGGAGGAGGGCTCCAGTAGCTTGGAGCTCAATAGGAGAAGGTTGTAAGAGAAAAGCATTGACAAGCTGGCTCTGTCCATTCGTCTAGCTCACAACTGAGGTCAGAAGTTCACCGAACCCATAAGGACGAATGAGAGGATGACCAATGATGCCATAACCCATGCCAAGAAAGAAGTTTGAGCAAGACCAACTATGAGTATAGGTCAGAACACCACTGTCCACGCTGTGAAGATAGTAAGAGGCACAAAACTTCTGATTGCCACTCTCATAGTCAAGGGGGAAACAAGATTCATTGAAACACTAGTCGACGATCTGAGACTTCAGACCCAAAGATTGAAGAGCTACTGAAGAGGGTCTGACAACTGGAGAAGCAACCTGTGGCTCAGAACAACCAAGATTATCATAAGGAGAGGTCACCTTTCACCCCAAAAATCAAGGCCAAACCTCTCCCTTGAAGATTTAAAATCCTGAAGATCCCGCTATATAATGGGGATAGTGACCTGTACACCCATTTGGATGTGTTCAATGTCCAAATGGACCTTTAGACCACCAATCCGTTAGTAAAATGCTATGTCTTCCCTACTACCCTTGGGGAGATACCCCATACGTGGCTCAGGAGTCTCCCTACTCAAAGCATTCACAGTTAGGAAGAATGCCAAGCGAAATTGCTTAGCTAGTATAAGGCATTAAAGAGGCAGCTCGCGCCATCCTATCACCTCGCAATGGTCTTTCAACGAAAGGATGAATCACACAAAGATTATATTTTTGGGTTTAGACATGAGGTTAGCAATGTTGAAAACCCAACAAACGAGAGCATTCTCATAGCTATTTCTGTTAGGCTCCATAAGGATGGTAAACATTATGAAAGTATATACAAGTCCCTGGTGAGAGACCTGGCAGAGTTTTATGAGTGAGCGGCAAAAAAGATTAGGTGGAAAGAGACCTTCGACTTGAAGAAGCCCAAGCAAAAAGAGGAATCAAGTGGCTCTGGCCAAAGCAAAAGGAAGGCAAATAACGGGAATAATGGGGGTGACCAGAAAAATGGATCAGATGATCAAGTTACAAAGAAAGCTAGGGGTGAGCGACCTCGGCACTAAAATCACTATGATAGTTATAGTATCTTGTCAAACACCCAAGATCAAATCTTCACAACAGAGAGGGATAATGAGGATTTCAGAAGACCTAGGCCCATAAAAGCTCCTATCCATCGAAGAGACAAGAACAAGTCTTATGCCTATCATAATGAGGTCGGGCACAATACTTCAAATTGCTAGGCGCTTAAAGATGCCATTGAAAATCTCATTAGAAGAGGTCGCTTAAAGGACTATGTGGTCTGACCCTCGAGACAATGGCCCCCATGGTCTCAACAACTAGCTCAGCATCAGCGCCAGTAAACTCCCAAAAATAAAGCAACACCATCAGTGAGGATAATATTCACCATTCATGGTGGACCACATATCACAGGAGCTTCAAAGAGATCCCACGAGCGGTACATATGGGAGGCGAGACATGTCTTCCTTGCGAGGCAGGATGAAGCTAGAGGACCAGCAAAAAAAGGCCAGGATGAGCACCAACTGCATCACTTTTACTAGTGAAGACGCTCAAGGAGTGCATTCTCTACATAACGACATTATGGTTATACGAGCCAAAATCGATAATGCTGAAGTGCAGAGAATCATGGTTAATATAGACATCATGATTAATGTGATGTACCATTAATGCTTCAACTAGAGGGGCATAAGCCCTAATTAGCTCAAGCCTTCTCCAGAACCCCTCTTTGGCTTCACAGGAGATGCAATAGTCCCAATGGGACAAATAAGACTCACCATAACCCTTGGAGATTTAGGCTGCCAAGCCACTACCCTGGTTGACTTTCTAATTATAGACTCTCCATTAACATACAATGTGGTGATAGTGTGACCAATAATGAATTACCTGGATATGGTCATATCACCCAAGATGCTTATCATCAAGTTCCTAACTCCGAATGGAGTTAGATATGTGTGAGAAGAGTAAGAAGTAGCCCGACGATGCTATAAGGAAGCAGTCGAAATGGGAGAAAAGAGAAGGAAAGTTGATGTGGTCTCTGGAGGAGAGTTGCGACTCGTAAGCTCATTTGGCGTAAGTTAAGATTTGGACCCCCACAAAGTCGATGTTGAAAGGATGATGGGTCTAACAAAAAAGCTCAAAGATGTTTGAGTAAGTGAGCCAGATGCTAGAAGATGCCTCAAACTGGGCAAGAACTTGTTTCCGGGAGTGTGGATAGAACTCATAAAGTTTCTTAAAGCAAACCTTGATGTCTTCACCTAGAACCACAAGGACATGGCTGGGATTAACCCAAAGGTCATGTCACATAGGTTAAATATTGACCCTAGTCATAAGCTGGTTTGCCAGAAGCAAAGGCCAATGACCTCTGAACAATATGAGGCATTAAAGGAGGAAGTGGACAAGCTATTAGCAAATAAGTTCATCTAGGAAGCTCATTATACCACCTGGGTAGCCAATCCCATTCTTGTGAAAAAGAAGTATGGGAATTGTAGAACGTGCATAGACTTCACTAACCTCAATAAGGCATGCCCCAAGGATAGCTTCCCCCTACTAAGGATCAACCAGCTAGTGGATGTGACAATGGGACACGAACTCTTTAGCTTCATGGTCACTTACTCAGGAAATAATCAAATTCCTATGGCCCCTCAAGATGAAAAGCACACCTCATTCATCACTGACCGTGGGTTGTACTATTATAAAGTGATGCCCTTTGGGCTAAAGAATGTGAAAGCAACCTACCAGCAGTTGGTAAACATGATGTTTAAAGACCAAATCAGCAAGACGATGGAGGTGTGCATGGATGATATGCTGGTAAAATCTGAACAAGTTGTCAACCACACCCATGACCTAGGGGAGTTGCTTCAAATCCTAAGGAAATATAGAATGAAGCTAAACCCATACAAATGTGTGTTTTGGGTCACTTCTAGAAAGTTTCTTCATTTCATGGTAAATAGCAGGGGGATCGAGGCTAATCCAGAAAAGAACAGAGCTCTTCTTGACATGAGATCCCTCGTATGGCCCAAAGATGCATAGAGCCTAAATGGCCAAGTTGTAGCACTAAGTAGGTATATCTCCAAAGCAACTGATAAATGCGTCCCTTTCTTCGATGTCCTAAGGAAAGCAAAAAGGTTCGAGTGGATAGAGGAATGTGAAATTGCCTTCCAGTAGCTCAAACAATATCTCGGGCGAGCTCCTTTTTTATCAAAGCCAAAAGAGGGTGAAAAGCTGAATGTCTATCTGGTAGTCTCTCACTACGCCCTTAGTGTGGCACTAATGCGAGAAGAAGGTGGGGCTCAGCTTATCGTTTACTATGTGAGCAAGAGACTAGTGGATGAGAAGATAAGGTATTCACTGATGGAGAAACTTGCTTACTGCCTAGTGGCTGCCTTGAGAAAGTGGAGACCTTATTTCCAAGCATACAATATAGAAGTGCTAATATAGTTCCCACTTAGGCAAGTCTTACAAAAGATAGATATCTTGGGATGCCTCCTCAAATGTGCAATCGAGCTAGCTCAGTTCAAAATTAAATTCAAGCCTAGACCAGTAATAAAAGGGCAAGCTCTAGCAAATTTTATAGTAGAATTCACTAGTCCCATGCAAGAGGAAGTAGAGACACCAGAATTTTCAAGCTAGGAACTATACATCGATAGGTTGTTCAGTGAACAAAAAGCCGGGGCAGGGGTGTTCCTAATCAATCTAGAAGGGCACAAAATCCTCTACGAACTAAGGTTCAATTTTCAGGCCATGAATAATGAAGCTAAGTACAAGGCTTTGTTAGTCGGACTATGACTAGCCAAAGAGGTACGAGTTGAAAGAATAAAGATTTTTAGTGATTCACAGGTCATGGTTTATCAAGTGCGAGGAGAGTACCAAACTCAAGGTTCAAAGATAGCTATCTACTTGCAAAAAGTCTGGGAGTTGTTAAGATCATTTTAGCATTATGAGGTCAGCCAAATATCATAAGCCCAGAATGCACATGCTGATGCTTTGGTTCGCCTTGCCATGACCAAGGATGCTAACTTCCTAGGAGCCATCTTGGTAGAGTTCCTTTCATCCCTGAGTAACTTCCTTTTTTGCCGCTTCTGACTCTTTCATAGCAACCTCAACTCGCTATTCAGCTTCCCTACTTCATTACTTTGTGGAGCTAGCATGTTGCTTCAAGATTTTGCTTCAAGATTTTAGCCTATTGTGCCACCTAATTAGCACATTGGAGAGCTTCATCCAAATTAATCCTTGCTTTGGCCAAATCATTAGTCACAAGGCTGATATTTACTACAACAACTTTGCGATTCACCACTTCTCAAGATAAGGCGACCTCAGCATCTCTAACTTTCCCCCTCAACTTTAGCACTTTAGCAATAGCAGCAGACAAATCTTCTATGAGTTTTATGATCTTCTTACCCTCAGCTTAGAGCACCTCGTCCACTTCCATCATTGTTAATAAATTTTGAAAAGCCAAATAACTAAGTTAGATTATGAAAAAAGCAAGAAAGAAAAGATATTACTTACCACTAAACCGTGGTGAACTCCATAACCTAATAATCTTTCAATAGAGAAGTCCTCAGACTCCAGCACTTCGATCCTTTTGCAGGGTCCCAGGATTGTATCAATATTATCCGCAAGAACATTAACATACTCCTTCATTTTGGAGCTAGGCTCAGCAAATCGCTCCATGGCCTCAATCTTTGGCATGGCTTGTTTGTAAGCAGCAACCTCCTTCCCTTTGTCTGCCTTTCATTTTTTGGCAAAGGACTTAGAGAGGGTAATGACCTCAGTTGTAGCTGCCACCTCAGGATGAGAGGTGGGAACCGACCCCCTGAGCATTCCATTGCTGAAGCCAAAAGCTGGCTCTTAGTAGCAATAGCTAAGCTAACATCAGGAGCCAACGGGGTCTCTTCTTCATCAAATGATGGCAACAAGAAAATAAGCTTCATTATCTCCTCGTAGTCATTAAAGTTGGCTGAGCCAATCTCCTTCACTCGACGAATCCCTATCTCCTTAGTAAGCTCAGAATCTAGAGCCAAAGAGAGTCTGTGGGCACAAAGAAAGCCCTCGTCAAAGCAAAAATCGTTCTGGAGATTGTCCGAGGTAGCAAATTGATCCAGTACCTTGAGCTCCACGGTTTCAAGAGTTGGGTTCTTGTTGGTCCCTTTTGCAAGATGAAATAAAAGTTAGAGTCAAAGAAGTAAATATGAATGAATCATTAAACTCATGCATCCTTAGCTCACTCACTAGGAATAGGAACAAAATTCAAGTTTTTGAGGTCACACGGCTGGGCACGAGATATAAAACCAACGGGTCTAATAATGTCCCACATTGGATCTCCCTTGAGCATCCCCTTACGAAAGAACTCCCTCATGCTTTGTTGACTGGACCAAAAGATAATATAGCCCATCTAACGATCTCACGCACCTAATACTGTGTAGATAGCACAAGACCTCAGCTAATGGAGGTGGGAAACCATTCCTCAAATAAATCAGTGCCAGGGAGATAAGCTGGGTATAAGAGTTTGGAGTGAGCTGGGACAGGCTAAGCTTCACCTTATTTAGAAAGCTAATGATGAACAAGTGCATTGGGAAACTAAGCCTTGCAACAAGATATGGGAAGCTAATGGTGATGAATCCCTGAGGCGAATAAGGAGCGTAATCATCCAAGCAAGGCACCATGACACAACACCCTTTGTGGAACTGGTAAGACTGGACTGCGAACTAAAGCTTGTGGTAGCGAATAGATGAAACGTGCAAGCTAAATACTTGATGACTAGAAAGTTGCTAGCTTGCAGCAGCCCCATGGCCTTCAATGGGGTCGAGGCAAGAAGCAAAATCTCCAACGACCTTACTGCTCCTTGAGGTCACCCCATCGAGGTGATGCACCCATTCTACATTCTGAGATAAGGAGCTAGGTTCATCTTCCTCACTCCTAATTTGGTGACAATGGTGTCCATGACCTGTGGCCATCTACACAAAGAAAAGAAAGACTAGTTAGGCTGCAATAAGCGAACCCTACCCAAAAGCTAAGATTAATAGCTTTCTATGTGGCAGGCCATGGGTACCCTAAGTCACCACATCTCGAGACTTAGACTTCAACAAGCAAAAGGGGGGGCTAAACAATCAAACCACAAAATCTAGAAAACAAATACAAGGAATGGAATGGCTTTTGGAAACCCTAGAGATCACTAATAAACCAAGCAAGAAAACAATATAGGAAAACAATCCTAATTGGTACTCAGATTTTTCAACTAACAGCAGAGAAGTTTCATGCAAGATATGAAATAGGGAAATCCAAGAATCACTAGATAACAAGAGACTCACCATGATTGACCAAGGTGGAAAGTCTGAAAATGTGTGTGAAAGATGCCCTCTACAGAGCAAGACCTGAATAGCAACTGGGCAGTTGGAACGACACCAACGATGGTAGGCAACAAAAGAGTAGTTGTAGGAATTAGTAGAGGATGAGTGAGCAGAATCTGGGAGTTTTAGTTTCAAATGACAAAGTGAGAGGGAAGAGAGAGTCCCTTCAGTTTAAACCAGATGCATCATCACCGTTAAATCTAGGAACCCATCAACTACCTGTGATCTAACGATTCAGCACATGCCAGCAATGGACTGACAACATCACACTACGCATGCCTACCTAAGGTAGGAGTAATTATGATAGGCTAGTAGTAGAAACCCAAGAGTCAGATGTGAACCCTACGAAGGCATGCCGAACGGCTTGAAGGATTGCAGATTACAAGTGATAGGCTAGAACTCCCAGCTCACACCGTGTCCAAGAAATGCTCAAGGCACCAAACTCTTGCATAGATCACGTCCAAGAAGTGCTTTGAGCACCAAACTCTTACTCAAACTATGTCTAAGAAGTGCCTCAAGCACCAAACTCTTGCGCGGATAATATCAAAAATCCCGCGTCCAAGAAGTGCTAGCCATGCACCAAACTCTTGTGTGGGCCATGTCCAAGAAGTGCCTCAAGCACCAAACTCTTGCATGGACAATATCAAAAATCCTACATCCAAGAATTGCTAGCCACACACCAAACTCTTGTGTGGGTCGTGTCCAAGGAGTGCCTTAAGCACCAAACTTTTGCGCGAACAATATCAAAAATCTTGTGTCCAAGAAGTGCTAGCCATGCACCAAACTCTTGCATGGGCCATATCCAAGAAGTGCCTCAAAGCACCAAGCTCTTGCGTGAGTAATATTGAAACCACATCCAAGAAGTGCCATTGGCACTAAACTCTTGCATAGATTAAGGCACTTTCATGCAACCTATCAAGACCTTGCATCCAAGAAGTGCTTAAGCACCAAACTCTTACAGAAGCTAAGACATATCTATGCAACCTATGTGAACACCTCTTCTCATGTCAGCAAAGGCGCTCAAGCACTCCAGTGCTCAACTTCTATTGCCAACCAAAATAAGCTAATATGACTGATTAGTCATTCAATATGGCACATATCCTTTTAAGCCATGATTTATTGACTAGAGTCCCTTCATATTAGTTCAAATAATACTAATTGGAGTCGATGGACTTAATGAACACTTATTTTATGGTTACTGAGTTATGGTTTGTAGGGATTGATGTCATCGGCCATAACCCACTAGATCGTTGTTGTGGCATACTCGAGAAAAATAGCAAAAGGCAAAATTTCATTACGAAATCTCTTTCAACGAGATAAAATTACATAAAGGATTGAGAATACAAATTGAAGCATGCCTATAGTTGACTAAGGAAAAGCTGAATGCTAACAAGCTTGCAGCCATAATATGCAAGAGGAACTGCTCCAACTCCTCCCTCGACCAAGTTGATAGCTTATCCAAATAGAGCATTCCTTGAGATGCTTGAAACAGGAGAAATAGTGCTGAAGGCAAATAGAAAGGCTGCACAAGTTTTCCCTAGCCTTCTTGAGCAAGGAAAACATCCTTCAGCTTCATCGAGCTACTTGGAAGCCTAAAAACACCCAGCACCATCGGACAAGAAGACAAGAGAACCCAATTGAAAGGACTGAGCCATGATAAGTAGCAAAGCTAGTAGGCAAACTGGATAGTTCTAGCTCCTTTGTCCAAGCCTCCTTCAAAGTCGAAAGCTCCTCCTTTAGCCTCGGCACTCTTGGCCAGGACTAAAAATCAAGCAATTAGCTCGCCAGAGGACAAAAGAGTGAAAAAAAAAGGGAGAGCTAAACTTGTTAACACCAAGAGGAAGTTACGGATGAGTTCCTAGAATCCTCAAAAAGGAATACTCCACAGGAAGCACATGCAGTAGGCCATTCACACTTCAAAGCATCTAGCCGAAGGCCATAACTTCATAAATAAGGGGGCTCAGTCGATATATCCATCCGATCAATCTGAGGAGAATGCCTCGCATCTTATATAGACTTATTGGCCTCACAAAAGAACCTAGAGGTTATCAAGATGCTCTAGATCGAATGGTCTGAAATTAAGTAGGGCTACCACACTAACAACTGTAAAATAAATGCACAATAGGAAGTATGGCCTAGCGTAGATGAAATGAAAGATCGAGGTCTGAGATCATAGCAGACTATAAGAATAGACTTCGATTGTAAGACAGACTATAAGTGAAAGACTTGACCACGCTGTAAACTGCAAACAAGGACTTTGCCAGCAAAATCCAACTGTCAGTCCGCAAAGCGAACTAAGAGTTAGAGGACTAATGTTATGAATATTTTTTGAATAATGCAAAATGGACTCACCGAAGGCCCAACAAGAAGCAAAACCTAGCCAGGGAAGGCCCAGATCACACAACAATTAAGGTCGCTTAGCGGAGAGTCCTAGCTCGCCAGCCGCAAATTCAGGACAAAGGATGAGGGCCAAGCAAGGACCAGACCCATTAAGAAGGATCTCAGCTCACTAACAAGAGCACGCCATTCTGGTCATCCTCCAAGAGACCTGCTAGACAAACTCGACAAGGTCAGCTAGCACAGCCTCAAATCGTTAAGATAGAGAGCTGAGAATATGTACAAAAGTCCAGTCAGTAGCTAAAGATATTTATCCCCAATAGACAGGTCAGCCTCCAAAACTGACACATTAACCCCTTGGCAGTCCAATAATGATTTTCATGGCATTTATTATCCAACACCAAGCATTTAATGCCCGAACCGATGAAAATAATCATTTTGCTATCTATCAAATTAAACTTATATCCTTCCTTGCTTCTATAAATAGGAGGGGAGGCTATTGTAAGAAGTAAGTAAGAAGAGTGGCATGCAAATACTCTGCCAAAATAGAGAGAGAACTCTTGTAAAGTAAGAGTTTGTTATCATTGTATCCCTATAAAATCAAACAAAATAATCATTGTTCAACTGGAAATATAAGTCATCGTGGACGTAGCAGCCAAAACGGGCTTTAGCCAAACCACGATAAAAACCCAGTGTCTATCATCCTTCCTTCTCTTCACTCTTGTTTTCTTGATTCAAACTTGCATTTTTAGCTTGCTGATAAGTAGAAAATGTACCTGTAAAAATAATGACTTTCACCTCTTAAGTAGTTACTAATTTGTAGTTTTTGTTTAACTTTTCCCTTAGTTTTGTAAGTTTAGTTCTTAGTACTGCTTTATTTTATTTTTATATTTCAGGATGATGAAAAGAGCTTGAAAAGTGGAAGAAAACTCAAGGAATGAAAATGCATTGGAATTAAGTACAGAATACAAGAAGATTGCATGGGAGAAACAAGTAAAAGAAAATATGAAGAAATTAGAA
>JANHAO010005697.1:0-22321 GCA_026873985.1 Saraca asoca | reverse complement strand
GATTAATTTATAAAAATCACTCTCATACTTCAACAATTTAAGTCTAGAAGCCATCAAGATAACTCTATTTTCATAGAGTTATCACTTCTTCTTCCTCCTACTCTTTCTTAACAACATCTTTAATTGTAAGGATTTGAGCTTGCAGCTAAGTTTGTGATGGAGTTCCAAGATAATGTGGCCATAAACCTAGATATGGTGGTTGCATCTAAGAATATGGCAAAGTTGACTATTGTCTTGGAGGAGGTTGCATCCATAGATAATAGTATGAATAAGGCATATGGGAAGGTGGAGGAGGCATTTGAGATGGTGGATAAAGCATAGGAGGCTGCTGTATAGGTGATGGCTAGGAAACTCCAAAATGTTGCATTTAGTGGTTCACACTTTCCTATAAAGCATCCATCTTCGTCTCCATTAGAATTTGTCTTAATGAAGAAGAAGAGCCTCCATTGTAAAGTAATGCTAAACACATCATGCATGTCTATGATCCCATCCCATAAACTACCTTTTTTCTCCTACAACCTACCTCCACAATTAAGGATCAGATGACATAAAGATTGTAGTGTCTAGATCACCACTACTCCCTTCTATTGATGCTTGAGTGGACATAATCTTTCCGTTTCTTTATTGAAAAAATCCTGAAAAGGAAAGTGAAATATGAAAAAGTAGCCTAAGAGCTTACATAAGCCAAAAGTAAAATGGAATTGTTTAAACTTAGCTAAGTAAGCAACTTACACATTTTTTAACAACATAAGGGTCCACCTATTCCCCCCATATTCTTTTTTTTTTCTTCTTGTGTAAGTTAAGAAACATGTCAGGAAATTAGACCTTTATTCTAGTTTTCTTTTCCTATTTTGCACATATTTAACATTGTAAACAACTTGAAACACATACACATTGAAATCAAAGTACATTTATAAAGTTTTAATTAAATATCTAAGGGCATGCTCCATCACCAATATAGAACTTACACAATGAAAAGATACACCTAGATTTATAGCTCCATTCTTCTTATTCTACTCTTGTAGCCTCTTAAAATCTATATTGTTCAAGTGAGATAGTAGAATATCCCAGACAAAGTCATTAATCTAATTAATTTTTTTTTTAGCCTTATCGAACACACATGACAGCATTCTTGACCCTTGATGCTTAAAAGACTTCCACAGCACTAAATGATTGGTAGGGGTCCATTTGTAGTACTTCTATAAATTAGAACCATATATCTTAGGCAAAAATAAAAAAAAATTATCAAATACAGTCACATAAGAGCATATAATAAACAATAGATAGTAAAATTTGAAAGTATGTGTGAAATATTGAAAATTCCCTCTCAAACCACATCCTTCGTGTCTCTTGTAGAATGCTTGTCCATTTCAGTCATGGTTCATTAAACTTTATCTATAGAATTTCCATGATTCTATGCACAAGCTATTCTATAGGATAAAACTTGTTGCAAAGTTTAAAAGTGACATAACATAGGTAGTCTAAAATTATGTATATGCATAAAAATTTTAATAAAACTTTGGATACTTACATTCCACCAGGCACTAGGATTATGTTTTCATTAGGCTCGAAAGTATATCACTAATAGCTTACTCTAATGCTAGTCTTGTTTTATGAGTGGAAGTAGATTGGAAGGCAGATGTGTGAGGTGATTGGTAAGAAGGCCAAGAGGGAGGCCCCATAGGAGAATGCTAGGTGGAAAACACTATAAGATGAGGCTGGGGGAGGTGCCAAATCAAAAGGATCTTACATAGGAGGTGCCATACAATCAGGGGATTGGGTAGGAGGTGCCACATAAGGAAGGGACTAGATGAAAGGTGCTATATTGGGAAGGGATTGAGTAAGAAGGGTCATGCTGGTAAGGGACTAGGTGGGTAGCACCATATAGGGAAATGGTAGGTGGGAGTCACCATACCAGGAGTAGGCATAAATATGTAAGCTAATAAATAACTGGCAATAAATGGTAACCTAGCTAGGGGTGGCTCTAATAAGGATGATGGGGTGGAAAGATTCCTTTTTTTTTTTTTATTTTGGTTTCAGATTTTCTTTACCTTTTCTTGATGCCATCTATATTAAATAAAATTAATATGAATAAATAAGCATGTAAAAAAAACACAGATATACATGAAACAAAAAAAATGCAAGTAAGTATGATATAAATCCATTCAATTAAATATGCAACCTATTAATTAGAATCAATTTGATTTATTTGATCAATATTGTTACTATTTTCTACTGAATCTATATAGTTAGGTTTTTTATCTTTATTTCTTAATTTTTCATCTTCTTCCACATTATCATCTCCTATTAAAGTAGGAGGCTCAACTTCCTCTAGTCCACCATTTATGTCATGTAGAGTATCAATATGCTCTAACTCAAATATTGGACAAATAGTGGATACTACCTTGTTTTGATAAGCACCTTCCAATGTAATATTATTTTAAACCATACCTCTTGGCTTGGTTTTAATTACAACCCACCAACTATACTTTTCTCTTTTTGATTTTGGATAAGATGCATAATATACCTATGTTGTTTGGTGTGAATCTATGAATAGATCATATTTTGAGTACCTTTTTGTATGCTTCACTTCCACTATTCCATACTCTCTGTAAATCTTCATTCGACGATCAATCACCAGATCAAATGATTCATATGCAAATAAAACCAACCTTTTCATGGGCAAACTAAAATATTCAATTTTCACAACTTTAAGAATCCCATAAAAGTCATTTTTACCAATGTTAACATTTCCTGTACCCTTTAGGTATACTTGACTATTATTTGTCTTCTTCCCTTCACTACATGATGAAGTGTGAAACTTGCACCCATTTACAAAATAAATTGGCCATGTCTTAATGTTTCTAGATGGATCATATGCTAAATTATGTAAACATTGATTATTCACACTATTTTCTAGATTTAAGACCTATGGAAAAGAGAAATTATTATTAGAATTAATTAAGACATATAACATCAATTATATACTACATCTATAGATAAGAAATCTAGAATTCTTACAAAATCTTGAAACCACTTTCAAAAATGCTGAGCAAGGTTTTCTTCTATATCCTAATCTATAATATTTTAAAGCATCATCTTCAACCACTGAATGAATAAGCTGTGAAAATATACGACCAAAGAATCAGATATAAAAGTTACCCATTAACAATAAGAATGATATATGTATAACTTGATTAATTCATATTTTTTTGTATGATTCGACCTCATCACAATTTAATAAGACATACAAATAGGCAACATCCAACTTATTTGGTTCCATAAATCTTAATAAACATGCACCAAAAAGTTGACCAAGAAGATTGAAAATAGATAGAGTAGAAGCTATAGTTTCATCCTCACCACCATCATCATTTCTCTTTACTCTTGTGTTGTTTAATTGGACATGAGGCTGAAAATAATATTAGCAAAAATATGCTATTTTTTGTATCAAATATGCCTCACAAATGGATCCCTCGGGTCGAGCCTTGTTTTTCACTTTTCACTTCAACTTGTTAAGAAATCTTCCATAATGATATATCTATTGATATTGAATAGGACCACCTACCAATGCTTTATATGGTAAATGGATTGATAGATACTCTATAACATCAAAGAACCCTAATGGAAAGATTCTTTCCAACTTGCATATGATGATAGGGATGCTCTTATGCATATGTTGCAAATCTTCCTTTCATAAAGTAGTTGCACAAATGTCTCTAAAAAATACTTAATTTTGTTAAAAGCTTTCATATACAATTAGGTAATGCACGAAATGTCATTGGCATTAACCACTCCATAAACACATGACAATCATCACTTTTGATTCCAAAGATCTGTCTATCCCTAACATTAATAGATCTATCTAATTTTGAAGCATAATCATCAAGCATATGTAATTCTTTCACTTATTCGTACACTTATCTTTTCTAATCTATGTTTAATACAAACTTTGCCTTAAGTTTGTAAACTTTCCCATTGGTCTGTTCTTGTAGCTCCAGCTCCTTTCTTTTATAGTATTCTTTCAAGGCTATTCATACTTTCACATTGTCCTTCATCTTGCCCTTAATGTCCATGATAGTATTAAATATATTATCAAACACATTTTTGTCAACATGCATTATATCAAAATTAAGGCAAACCAAGTTATTTTTCTAGTATGGCAAGTCCCAAAATATATTTTGTTTGGTCCAATTATGAGTCACCCCATACCCAGGTAACCTAATTGGCTAAATTTTAGTTACTTGTGGAAAACTGCAAATTCTTTCCCAGAATTGGTTGCCATTAAGCTTAATAGGAGGGTCTGATGGGTCTAATTTATTTTTTATATAGGAATATTTATTCTTTCTAAAGGGAGAATCAAGACTCAAACAAATTTGATGACAATCAAACTATGATTGCTTTCTTCCATTTTTCACCTTGAATGCATTAGTTTATTCTATGCATATTGGACAACCTAACTTGCCAAATGTCATCCATCCAAACATCATCCCATATGTTGGAAAGTCATTAATTATCCACATCAAGTTTTCTCGAATGAAAAAATTTTGCTTAGTGGAGATGTCATATGTTAATAGACCTTCACACCACAACAGCAGTAGCTTATCAATCAAGGGTTGTAGAAAAATATCAATTCTACTTTTAGGATTATTAGGCCTTGGAATGATCAATGTCAAAAACTTATATGGAGGAGTATTGCGTATTTCCAAAGGAAGATTGTAAGGAGTGACAATTATTGACTAATATGAAATTGCACAACAGATTGACTGTATGAAGTAAATCCATCTAAATATACTGACATTTATAAGCTTAATAAGATATTTAAGATATGTATGATCAAAGTGCATCCATGTTTCTCCTTCCGATGGATGGTACATTACTCCATTTATTGTATAATGCTCATAGTGCCACTTCATGTGTATTGCTAATTTAATTAATGTGTATAATCTTTGAAGCCTCATAATAAGTGGCATATAATAAAGTCTCTTAAATGTTACTTCTTTCCTCCTACCCTTACCTAGCCTTCATTATTTATAATGGAGAGCATTATAGATCTTGTATTATCTTTCATTGTTACCATCCTTATTATAAATCATACAACCATTCATATAATAATCAAGTTTTTTGCGCCCTAGGTTAAGTTTCTAAACTAATTTTTTTGGCTCTATACAAGTTAGATGAAACAAGATTATTGGATAGATGTGACTCTACATAAAGTTGCATGATTTGGTGTAATACCTTAAATTTTCTAAAATTAATTTTGATAATAAAATGGCTTTTTAGAAAATCTAAAAAAGTAGAATAGAAAATTTTGAAACTATAAATTCTGGGTTAGGAAGTGTCTAGACATAGTGGAAATGGACTACATGAATGATAGGAATCTTCAAAAAGTGAAAATTCTTAATTGAAAGCTCATCAAGTAAAATTTGTATTTTTAGAATTTAATTTTTGAAAAATTCTGGAAGGATCAAAACTAGAGCTACAAGTGTCCAATAGGCGTAAAATTTTGGTCATTACGAAGGTAATTAACTTAGTTAATTTGTGTGAAAATTTCATGGCCACTAGCAATTAATGAGTACATCAAATTCAGACTTGAAATTTAGAAGATAGGAAAGTTTATTAAAAAGGAAAAGTCAAAAACTTAAGATTGACTTTTTCTTGTCCCATTTTGCTCTCCTTAAGTTAGCTCTAAGCCCTTTTCTTTAGCCAATTTCTAGTTGCTCCATGTAACACTTCATCTTCTTCAACAAGTAAAGCTTCTCTATCTACAACTCCTTTTCTTTAGTTAAGGACTTATTCTTCCATGTTATTTTCTTTTATTTTTATATGGATTCCTTTCTTCTTCCTCTTTAATTTGATACCAAAATCTTGCTGATTTATTGAGTAGAAATTGAGCTAAGAATTTTTAAGCTTATAGTCAATATTTACGTCACTATTTAACCCATAAATTCATTTAATTTAATTTGTTTTTTGTATTTTAGACCTTGAATCTGTTAGATATAGCTTGTTTCATGGCATTGAAACCAAAATATAATAGTATATGATTAATTGATGAAAGAAAGAAAAAACACCTTGAAAATTTAGGAAGCTAATGTGCTTTTATTCTTAGTTTGTGAAGAGTATTGGAGATTTTGGTGGAACTATATTTGGTTTCTTGTTTCCATCTACCAAGGTGAGTGATTCTTACTTTTTTGTGAATTTATTGGTTATTTTTGCTTTAGATCCATTAAATATGGTGTAAGTTAAGGAAAAATGGACAATTATGATTGTATGACAAGATTTGAGTTTAAATGGACTTGATGTTATGTGGTTTGTTTTCTAGTGGAAAAGCATAGATTTGTACTTATGAGACTTCCAAAATAACTTAAGTTGAACTCCTATGGTCTGGTATAAGTTTGTATGAGTTTTTCCCCTTTTTTCTACTGTTGTCATGAAATTCCTACTTATACGAGTCCAAAAATCATTTTTGAACTGGATTCACAATCATGCTCATAGAAACCTAGTATTTTGTTCTTACGATCAAAATCAGAATTTGAACTAGATTTTTTGGGATTCAAAATGAATCTTCCTACCTTGTTCATCGAAACGCAGTCATTTTGTTCTTATGATTTGAATCAAAATTTGAACTAGATTTTTGTGATTTAAGTCAAATCTTCCTATACCTTGTTCTTTGATCCCGATTGTGGTTTTAATTATGTTTGTAGTTGGAATTCCTGAATAGTTACACCATTTTTAATTGATTTTCCTTGAGTTGAATTGAATCTTTCACACCTAAACCCCTTAATTCTACTTGTGATTCCACTCAAATTTCTTTATTGATCATGCTTATGATTCTAATTGCACTCCCAGAACTTTATACACTTTTCAATTCAAACTTCCTTCTCTTTAAGACATTTCTTATTTCCCTTAACTTAAACTCATATAAAATATAATCAAATCCCATATAACAAATAAGGAATCCTAAATGAGTAACATTTAAACTAGTATTAATTAATCTAACAATTTTATACATAAAAGCTCTAGTAGCCATGTGAATAGTTATTAAGATAGTGTGATAGAGAATGTGCAGTTATAATGGTATTGGCATGTGAATTAGTATGACATTTGTCTATATGTTGATGTGATGGAATGTGACCCATATGAATAAGATTATGATTAATTGCAATTGTCATGATAGAAATATTATGAGTAAGAACTTTATTAAGTTTGAGAATCCCTTATAAGATGATGATATGTGATATATGATGGCATAGAAATGTGATTTACAATGATAATGATATGTGATACATGAGAATGATAAAATGTGAATGATAGATATCATGATAGTATGATGCATGTGATTGTGATGGTAATGGAAAACAAATTATGTGATACAACTGTGATGAAAAATGATATTGTTGAAATGCTAGAAAATTTCCTCATGAGACATGGGATGGTAAATGATGAAAATAAGATTTGTTGATGAGATGAGATAAGATATATGAATCGGATCCTAGATTTACATGTTCCAATATGGAAAGTGGTATAAGGCAAGAGCCTAGAGGGAAAAAGTTGAGTTTGTGCAATATAAGACTAACATGGAGTAACAAGGAGGATTTTGAATATCTTGATTATTATCATTTATTTATTCTTTTCCTTTCACTGTAGATTTATGAAATGCAAAACTACAACATAGTGATATGGTTTGAAAATATGTGAAATATAATGAGGATGGCTTGAGGCCACTTGATTTTATGGTTCTTTATAATGTGTCAATAATAAGGTGAGGTGATATCACTCAGAGGTTAGTTCTCTAGGTCTTTATGATGTGTGTATTAACTCTCATATGAAATATGATTATTGTGGCCAGGATATATTTATTTATATGCATTATGTATTGTTGTAAAATTCATAAGTTAGGTATGAATTTATCTCACTGAACCCCAGGACTCACTTTTCTGAGGATATATAAATATATATTTCAGATTCTCAAGAATTTGCCATTAACCTACCTCTAAAAAAGTAAGAATGAGTAATGATTCAATGGAGGTCACTGCTGATATTTTCCCTTACCACAATAGACAATCTGTTAGGCTTGTACATTTTATGAAGTTGTTGGGTAACCTTGAATACTACTATTTGATGGGCAATGTCCTTATATGATACATAAGCTTGTATATCACTATGTCTTCTTTGCCATAAGTTACGATTCCTCAACAAATTGAAATAAATTGTATAAACTAGTTTGGGTGTAAGTATTAATGAATAACAGAAATAGATTAAAGGCTAGTGATTATTAATTGAGGTAATCAATATTCACACCAATCATAACCAGGAAAATTAGGTAGTGACATTTGGTCAAAGCATCTATATAGCTGATTGAAGTCTGATTTGATACTTAGCACTTACTGCCCATGACAACTTAGTATGATTACTACACTTTGGTCACAATAGTTGTTAGGCAGCTTCTAACATATCATAAAATCTTTCAGATTCTTCATTTGGGGATTTATCCTAGTTAGACTGAAAGTTCTCTCCAAAGTATGAATGATTAATATCAAATATCATATTCTCAAACCTATTAGATGATCCTATATTATACATTCTTCTAGCATTAGACCGAATTCCTTCACACCCAACCCTTTCTAAATCAGCTTCATAATGATCAGTCCAATACCAATAATTATAGATAAACCCATGCTTGTAAAGAAAAATTTTCACATCATCTACAGGATAAAATCTCTTGCTTTTATGCTTTTTGCATGGACATCTAATCATACTATCTTTCTGATAGCTTGATTGTTGCATCACATAAGAAACAAGGCTTTTAACACCACTCAAAAACTCATAAATTTATCCACCATTGTCATCGAGAAATCTGTTATATATTCATTTTTTATGATTTGGGCACTTATCCATCTGAATCCAAATTACACTAATCATCAAATTGCACTAATCAACAAAGACATATCCTAACTTTTCATAATGGTCATGCTAATTAATAAAAATAACAAATTTTCCTTTATAACATGTTTTTTTTAAAAGCACAAGTATTGAAATAGGATAATTCTTTGAAAAGCTCAATCATAAAAATACAATTAATTTTAATTAGCACCCTCTTACTTCTCAACAAGTAATGTTATGTCCTTCATTGAATATTTACGAATATAAAATTTTGTTAAATGAATTTTTAAAAGAATTTTAATATAAACTATCTAATAATCTATAGTTATATAATATTTTATCATTAAATAATAAAATAAGTTCTATAAATATATTTCTTATTTTTATGATTGATAAAAGGTTTAAAGTTTTAGTTATTTTAAATAGTAAATAAATATCGCTTTTACTATGTAAAGAAACTTGTGATATAAATTCAATTAGACACTTTGAAATCTTTTTTATTATTATTCAAATTTGTTGTAATCTATCTCAATATATGTATAATTTGACCTTAGTTGTTCTAGTTTTAAAAGCGCATAGGATTCAAGTAAAAAAAAATCTGCTCTTACCTTATGTCAAAACGACGGCGTTTTTTTGGTTTTTGGAATCCTTTTCAAATTTTACTCAGCTAGCCGAATGAGCAGAAGTAGCTGAGCTTCTTCTTCCTCTCTTCTTTCCCAAAAACCACAGCTGCTCTCTTCCGTTGATCCTCACCTCTGCACCTCCAGTCAGCACCGTCGAAGGCCACCCACCTGCCACCACGCCATCCTCTCAGCTTCGATGAACACCAGCTTCCATCCTTACAGTTCGGCGTGGAGGGAGAGCGCGCCGATCAACACATCAAGGGCTGCTCCATCGTTGTCGCTCCACTGCAGAGGGCCACCGAGCTTGCTGTCGGTTGTGCCAGCCAATCACACTTATTGCTGCCGGTGCTATCCGCGAGCAGCCTACAGTGCAGGGTACAGTGGAGCACACTGCCTTGTTTCGGGTTGAACCGCCGGGAATTCTAGCTACATGTCAGCTACCGGCATCAGCCCTTTTTCAATCTCACTATATAGTGTCGTTGGGTTCCATTTTTTTGCAACTGGGTTGGGTTGCAGCACTAGAACTGCCTTTGATCAGAACTGAGCTCCTCTGCCACCCAGAGCCAGCCACTTGCTGCTGCTCAGAGTCCACCAGCCTTCCACCGCCGGCGTGCACCTTCTGTTTTAATGGCTACACCGGAGCAGGATTCAGCTGCATTTGGAATGACTACGAAGCTGCTATGGTGGTGGGGGGGTTAAGGCGCTGCGGTACTGCCGGTGGGTTCGCTGTTGCAGACAGCAACACCAGCAAGGTCCTCCTTCTACTCTAGCTGTCCTGCTTGTTGACTCAACTACTAGACCATGGCTGAGCCTTCAGTTGCTGCTGGCCAAGGCTGACTGTCTCACTGTAGCCAGCTGCTGCCCTGTCTTGGGCAGGGCAGTTTGGAGGATCAACTTGGTGAGAAATACAACCACACTTGAAGTAAGTAAATGGCCTGTTCCTTCTAGCATTGTATAGATGTTAATGTAGTTTTTGATTGTTGATATGTGTGTGTGTGTGTGTGGAAGGCGATGTTGTGCTGAAACAAATATAGGTTGGATGCAGCTTAATTATTAAAGGTGCTGTGCTGGGGGATTGTAGGAAGAGTAAAGAGAAACAAAGGAAACCCAGCGGACTGCTGAAAAAAAAAAATGTAGTTGGTACTTAAAAGACTAGCCAAATTGATGAGTGGATTAATCCTTTGGGCTTGTATGTGTTTGTACATTAAGTTGTATTAGGTTGGGGTAAATGGTCGGAGTTGCCAATTGGGTAGTTTGTGACGTTTTTAAATCTTCGAGATATTGGCAAAGAATGAGTACAGTGAGAGGTTGAAAATGTCGGCGAACTGTATGCATGTGACAGATAATGTAAGTGCTAAGTTTGTATACATTAAGAGTATCAAGTGGAATGTTTTGAGGGTGATAAGCGATGTCAGCGCTTGGTGTGGCAAGGGTCGAGAATTTCAAGGCATGAGCATGTTAAATCAGTTTATGTGTCACCTTATCAAGTGAATATTATAACTCTTATTGGTATGATTTCGTAACTTGGGTTAATTTGATGATTTATTGAAGTATTTAAGTAAGTTGCTGGGAATGAGTGAAATATTTTTTAATGAAATAATATTATAATGACAAAGGGTTTTATTGCTGCTAAGAGATTGTTTATGGATGAAGTATTCAATATGGGTTTCCTAACAGATCCATATGACAATAGTTTTCCTTGGAACATTAAGTCTGATATCTAGAATGTAATTCCGACAAGTATGAATAGAAGGTGAGGTACTAGACTAAGTGAAAAGTGGGATAGTAATTTAGTAAAGAAAAATGAAAGAAAGGGATGTAATTGTGTCATATAGATTGACTAAAAGTGGGAAGTGATCAAATTTTGAACTGGCATCAATATTAGATTTTGGAGATGTATATGAGTAGGGAGTAGGATTAGTTGGATATTGAATTTTTTTTAAATGGAATGAAATCGTGAAACCAACAAAGTTTTAGTCTTGTAAGTAGGTAATCTATTCTCTTATTGGTGTTTATTTATTGAACAGGTACATAGAAACGTGAGTTTAGATATCTTTGGTGATGATATGTGATTAAACATTATATGAATTTCTCTTGAATTTACATATTAAGTTGTGTAGTTTATGTGAACATGTATAAATGAATGGTAATTGTGCACACGTTTTATTTGGAATGACCTTAAAATATGGAATTGTGTGAGTTGAATGATTAGTTAGTGGAATGATAGCATTGTTTTGAATATATGTGTAAATTGACAAGAAAGGATTCTTAAAAGATTCTTTAAGAAAACAACAAATATAAAATATATTCGAAATAGCCTCTTAAATAAGGAAATGATTGTTCATGTAATGAGATAGCTAGTTAATTGAATGTGAACATGATCATTGAATTTATTTTGATCAGTTATATGTGAATTGAAAATTGAATTCATGGAGAAACTTCTTTAAGGAACTTCCAAAGCCATATATATATATTTATATACTAATACTGATATGGCTATGAAATCTTTTGGAGAGATAAAAGGGAGAATATTTGTTGGAGGGATAAGATGATTGGGACTTTGATATTGATTTATAAACTGAGTAGTAAGTTGCCTAAAGAAACTTGCTCATGTATCCAACTCTCAGTTTATTTGTATTCCTTCATTTGATTAAACTGAAAGTGTTTGACTTGAATGCTTTACGTAAAGAGAATGTGTTGATTTAATTAAAATGTCTTTATTTGCTAAAAAATGACAATAAGCCATTCTTGTTGATTGATTATGACTATGAAAGTGACAGTTTTCTTATATACTTAAACTTTAAATCAATGTGATTGGAAATGAGCTATACGGTGGTTCTTCATTTTGTTTGCATTGAATAGTTAATGACCCTTCATATATATATATATATATATATATATTAAATAATAAATTCATTATGAGTATCATTATTTAATTATTGATCAAGGTTACTACTATATAAATTCATAACTGTTATACTTGGTTAGTCAGTAGCTTGAATTGGCTGAACTGTAAATATGATATAAATAGTATTTAGAATAAGTAATTTACTTATCGGGTTTCATTGAAATTTATTATGTTTTCTTGAAAAGAAATGTTTTAGTTTTAGGTTTATTGGATATCACAAAGATTTTAGGAAGAGAACTAAAGGCATGCATAAAGCTAAGATATTCAATTAGCAATTGTAAAGTCTGTCCATGCATGTGTAAAGTCGATCTTGAATTATTGTAATTATTTTAGTGTTTGGTAAACATGTGAGAATCTCTAAAACTATTTTTATAGGTTGTTAGAAGGGTGTATGACCCTAGAAATGTTTGAAAAATAGAGACTCTGTTGGAATTTTGATAAAATATTTTCCTAGTAAAATTGATTCTTGAAACATTTTAAATAGATTTTTAGTCTTCCTCCTTATTTAAGTAATGGGATTTATGCATTGTCAAAGTGTATTAGGATTGTAGGTTGTAATTACTGAATGCCTTCCTAAACCGGTCACACCCTAAATTTGGGTGTGACAAGTAATCACTCAAAATCCAACTCAGCCATCATATCTAGAGCCTATTGTCCTTCTTCAACCTTTGTATAGAAATAAAAAAAACTATTGATTAAGAAAACAGAGTAACATCTAGATTTAGAAATTATATCAAAAAGACATATGATCACTAACAACATAATAAAACAATCGATTATGGTGGATTACATTCGATGAGTTAACTTCTACATGTACAACAAAAATTGTAAATGTCAATAGTAAAAAAATTCAAATTGAAATCAGTAGCATAAATATAGACTAATGATGAATAAATCGAAAAGAATATTCAATAATAGGCTACACTATATTATCTTGATATGGAACACAGGCACGTGAATGAGTCTCAATATAGAACACAGTTTAGTGGCTCCACCACCAATAGCAAAATTCAAGCAAAGGCATGCAAATATATTACTTTGGATTCTTAATCTAATTTTTTAATTAGAGATTAATAAGTAACCATTAATGAAATTATTAATTTAAATTACTTTCATGGACTTAGTGGCCACTTAGTTGGACAAAATAGACTCTTAGATGACTTTAAGAATTCCAATTAACTTAGATTAATTCATTACTTTACTAAGTAATATTTTAAAATATATCCAACAAATATTAGTTGAAATTATGTGAAAAACTAGTCCTATGACCACGCTTGTAAGCATGATCGCAAGTTCAACATTACAAATTTAAGTAGAACCATGGGATTCAAATTCAAAGACATCGATTTGACTCGATAAAATTTAGCTCAAATTTAGATTTTGCTTGTGCAAAGTTGCAAACCTTCAATAAGTCTAGATATACATGTAACTAAAATTATGATTCGAATTGCAAGGCAGTTTGCTTGCCTTAATTGCATAATCAAAATCGTGAAAACAGTTTAAATTTGGCTATTCGAATCATGAACCTTGAAGAAAAAAATTTTAAATTTTGCATGACACTCTCCCAATAGCAACATCCAGATTTTAAGAAAACAAAGAGAAAGATAGAGAGACCCAACAAGCGAGCAATAAAATATCCACAAGAGCTGGAATTTGATACTATAAAAAGAGAAGGATAAGCCCAAAGTACCTGTAGAAGTGAATGTGGAGTAAGAGAGCAGCAAAACAAGTAAGATCCTAATCCATTCAATAGACTTTAACCAAGCTGACGATGGAAGGAGGCAACCCAACAATAGATGGTAGCGATTCGGCAGTAAGCACTGGCAACCTTGTAGCAAACCAGCAAGGTGGCTAGGGGTCTAAGGTAGAGAGAAATGAATGGAAAAGGTGACTGCTCAATCTAAAACTATATTTTTTTATTTGATGGATTTTTTATGTACGTGGCTGTTGGAAAGAAGCCACATGGCATTTTTTGACTTCTAGAAACATCGAAAAATATGACATGTTTTAGAAATTCAAAATTTTAAAAACTAGGTTATTTTATTTGCTTTCTAACATCCTTAGTACAACGTAATCACATGACATGGCATTTCTGACATCTCCTAGTACATGGGAAAAAATTAGTTCGTCAATTTTTTTTTAAAAAAATTGGTATGAATTTTTCAATGAATGAGGACATTGGAAACTTGCCATATTATTTTTTTGATGTTTTTGGTTGTCAAAAAAATTCCCATAAAATATTTTCCATTTTTCGATGTCATTTTTGATGAACTACCGATGTCCAAATATTTTTATTGGAAATGACGTTGAAAATTCATTATTTTGTTATAGTATAATACCATCACTTTTACAAAACATTTAAAAAAAATTGTTTTCAAAATTCCTATTATGATCACTTCTAATACTTGCCATACAAGCACCTTTTTCATTTTGAACTTTCTTGCAAAATGTTTTATAAGTGTGAAGAGGCCATCTTTTTATGCAAGAAAGAAAATCCAAGTATATTTAGAATAATCATCAACAATAATGATTTCATATTTCTTTCTACCGAAGCTTAAGGTTTTGGTAGGCCCAAATAAATGCATAAACAATAATTCCAAGGGTCTAGATGTAAACACTACATTTTTAGGTTTGAAAGATGATTTCACTTGCTTGCCTTGTTGACATGCATAATACAGATGATCCTTTTACATAATTGGTCTTTGGAAGACCAATTACTAGATCATTCTTTGACAAATTTGAAATAAGGTGTATGTTAACATGACCAAATCTTCTATGCCATAGTTAACCTTAATTTTTATGGTTGTAAGACATTTGATAGAAGATGATGAAATACTTTCTAGATTTGTGACATAGACATTGTTTAGTCTTCTTCCATCAAAGCAAAATTTATCATTCTTTTCATTTTGAACTTTGTAATGAGAGGATTTGAAAATCACTTGAAAACCTTTATCCCAAAGTTGGCTAATGCTAAGAAGATTGTGTTGCAAACCATTTACCAAGCTCACATAATCTATGGAGATGGAATCTATACCAATCTTACATATACTGGTGATTTTATATTTTGTGTAGTCTCCATCAATGGGTTTGATGGAAGAAAACTTTTGTGGCACACCTATCAAGAGTCTCAAGCAACCACATTTAGATATCATTCATCCTTCTTAAAGGTTTATGTGAGACATACCTAAATTGTGATATTTATTTTTCTTAGGTTCCTAAATGTTTTTGGGTCCTTTGATGTTAATGCCAAATTTCTTAAGGATCCTCTTTCCTTTTTCTACATAGACAAATTTCTTTGTTTCATCCTTCTTTTTCATCTTACCACAAGAAGAGTGTAAGTGTCCCTTATCATTTTTTGTAAAAAACGTTTGATGAATTTGATTCTTTGACAAAAATTGTCTTTTGATATTTTCTAAATTTTGGTTGTGAGAAAACTTATGCCTCTTTTGTCTAGAAAATATTTTTACATTTCCAAAATAGTTTTTAAAATTTTCTTTCCTTTTACAAAATGAGCAAGTTCATTTATTAAAATTTCTATTTTATGTTTTAGGAAAGTATTTTTTTCTTTTTAAAACCAAGGAGTTATTTTTTGAAACATTTTTCAAACTCCTATTTTCCTTTTTTAAAAAAATTCAAATTCCTTGTTTAAGGAATTAATTTTCTTAGTTGATTTTAAATTTTCTTCTTTCAAAGAATTAATTTCTTTGATCAAAGAAGATTTATCTTCAACTATTGAAAAATAATTTTTTATAACTTTATGAAAATCATGCATTAAATTCTCAAAAGCATCTTGTAACTCTTCATAATTCAAGGGAACATCATTCTCATCATTGATTACCTCTATTCAAATATCCTTAGCCATGAAGTAGTAATTGGAGATTTCGTCATCCTTTGCTGCTTCATGTTTTTTCTCGGAAGATTCATGATCATCATCCCACGTTGCCATCATAGCCTTTTTTTATAGGGGGGAGGGTTAAGTCTTCATTGATTTTTATTTCTCATGATTAGGTATTCAGTTCTTTTATGTCCTGATTTCTTGCATTTAAAGCAAGTTAAAGGTTGATTGCTTGCTTCTTCGCAATGCTACTCCTTTTTTGTTGGAGTTATAGATTTAGATCATCTTTTCTTTCCATATATGTTGAAGAATCTTTTTGCTATAAGTGTTATTTCTTCATCTTAATCTTTTGAATCATGCTTAGGACTTTCTTATTCCTTTTCTTTATCATATGAGTATTTAGTGCTATATTATTTTTCTTTTTAAGCTCCATCTCTTCTTTCATATAGGTTCTTTCATAGGTTAAGAGTTTTCCTCTTAACACATATAGGAAAAAGGGGCAAGATTGTTTCTTTCTTGTATATCATGCACCTTTGATTGCCAAGAATTTGGAAGTATTCTTAAGATTTTTATGATAGGCTCAACTCTTTAATTGTCTCACATTCTAAGGACTTCATATATTCATGAACAAGCATATTTAATCTTGTCTCCTTGGCTTGATTAGTTCCTTTATAAGTCACTTTCTATTTTTCCCTTTTTTTTTTTTTTGCTATTTCCATTTTGAAATTTCCTTGAATTCTCTTTAAGTTACAACACACATGATTACATTCATAACTTTGCAATGGATTGCTTCTTTCTTGTAATCATTAGCACTTTAGTCTGCTTTAGGCTTAGGAACGTCTTTGTCATCTACTTTTTTCATAGGAACATAAGGCCCATCTTTACTGACTTTCCAAACTTCAATGTTAGTAGATGTTATGAATATCATCATTCAAAATTTCCAATGGCCATAATTGACTCCATCAAAGAGTGTTGGCTTTGTTATTAAGTGCCCTTTAGGTTCATGTGATTAACTAGCCAGTTCCATTACCTATAAGATCTTTTCTCAAAAAATGATTAAGCTATATGAAATTGAGATCACACTCTGATAGCAATTAAAAGAGCAATATGACAAAAATGGGGTGAATTGGTAAATCAATATATTAAAAGACAATTAGCATTAAGATAATCTAATAAAAATTAGCAAATTTTATGTTCTATCTAAGAAACAAGAGATGTAATAGTGTTAGTATGCTCTCTATTCTACTAATCAAGCAATAGTAAAGTGGCAACATGCGCCAAAATTAGTTAAAATTGAGTAATGAAAGCATAAATGTAAATGTAGATGAGACATAAGATTTATAAAGGTTCGATTATCCAATAGAAACTTCTCTTGGGTCTCCTCCTCTCTTATCAAGTTATAATCCTTGGATGCTTGAGGTATAATCCACTAATTTTTTAGGTTTAACAAAAGCTATGTACTCTAAACTATGGAACGCCATGTGTCTAATTGTTTAAATCTCAATGCAAAAACTAAAAATGTTATCATATCTATCATGGTGCAAAAAGAATTCAAGAAAATCTCCAAGTGCAAAACTGCCAAAGATATTTAGAATAAACTCCAATTCACTTTCGAAGGAACAAAGCAAGTAAGTCAAACTCACATCAACATGTTAATGGAAAAATATGAACTTTTCTAAATGAGGGAAGGAGAAAAGATTGAACCTATGTTTGAAAGACTCTCCACCATCATAAACGACTTCCATGCTCTTGGAAGAATCATTCTTGAATCGAGTCTTATCTCAAAAATCCTTGGAAGTTTTCCAAAAACATGGTAATCTAAATGTGATGCAATTCAGGAAGGGTAACAATCTTGAAACTCTCACTTATGATGAACTAAAAAGAAAGCTCTTAACATATGAAAAATACATACACAAAAAAAAATAAATGATATAAGAAAAAGAAATCTTTCTCTTAAAGCTTTTACTTCATCTCAAAAATATGAAAAAAAAAGAAATAAAAAATTTTGAAAATGAAAATTAGGAAATGGAAAATCTTATAAAAAGATTCATGAATATGTACAAAAGAAAAAAGGCATGATAAAAAAAAGCCATTTGTAAGAAAAGAACAAGTGCAAAAAGAATAAGTAAGAAATGAAACGAGTAATCAAATACTAACTTGCTTTGAATGTAAAAAACTAGGTCACTTCAAGATAGATTTCTTGAATCTCAAGAAAAAGAAATTCTAAATAAGGCCACCAAAGAAGAAAGTAATGATAGCAACTTGGGATGATAAATATGTCTCCTCTAATGAAGAGAAGAATGCTTCATATTCAAAGAACACTATATCGAGGTAATGAATCTTGATACTTTCATTCCCTAATGTAATTTGCAAAAGGCTTTTGAAAGTTTAATGGATGATTCTCTTAAAGTCAAGTCAAGATATCATTCCATTTTTGAAGAAAAATCTTTCTTGGAAAAAGAACTTAAATTTTTTATAAAGGAAAACTGAAATTTGAAAGATGATGTTGATTCTTTAAGAAGGAAAATGATTTCTTAAGAAAAGAAAATAAAACTTTTGAAGAAATAGATATCTTTTCTCAAAATAATTTAACAAACAAAAATATTTTTCTATCAAATAAAGTTAATTCCTTGAAAAAGGGCAAAAATATAGTTTGATAAAAGAAAATGTTATTTTCAAAAGCAAATAGGTTGCTCATTCAGTAGTTAATGAAATTCAATCCTTGAAAGAGAAAGAATCGGTTGCTCTTTCATTAAATAATGAAAACAAATTTTTGTTAAAAAAGAAAGGTAAAATCTTTGAAAATGGCCCTTTCTAGGTTTGTTAAAGGAAAAAGAAAATTGAATGGTTTTTTGGGAACTTAAAAATCATTCAATGATACAAAAGGAGTTGGTTTTGTTCATGGGAAATATGATAAAAATTCCAACCCTTTTTTGAAATGTACTTTTGTGGGAAAATTGACATATTTCTCAATCTTGCTTTCAAAAGAAGAAATCACTTGATCATAATTTACATGCTTAGGTATCAAGAGGACAATATCCAAAAAAGCAAGAGACTAATCCAAAATGACCTAAAATAACTTGGGTACATAAGATAAGATAGCTTTCTTTTGGTAGGATAGCCTTAAGGCTAGTGTTAGAAACAACTATTGATTCCTTAATGGTGGTTGATCAAAACATAAGACTAGAGATCTAAGCAAGTTCATTTTCCTCAAATTAATTCAAGAAGATGAAGTAGTTCTTGGTGATGACACAAGACACAAAATTGTTGGTATTAGTAAAGTTGGCACTAATTCTTTATCTCATATCAATAATGCTAGAATGGTAGAAGGATTTAAACACAATCTCTTAAGCATTAGTCGACTCTGTGGCAAAGGCTATAGAGTTGTATTTGAATCCTCTCATTATTATGTGCAAAGCATATCCAATAAAATATCTTTTGTGTGCCAAAGAAAATATAATATTCATGCAATTTTCTTATAGGATATTCCCTCCTAGGAAGCAAAATGTTTTGTTTCAACAAATGATCAAAGTTGACTTTGGCATAGAAGGCTTAGGCATGTAAACATGTGCCATATTTCAAATTTTAGCAAAAATGATTTAGCAGATAACCTTCCTAAAATTAATTTTAAGAAAAATCACATATGTAATGCTTATCAACAAGGAAAACAAGCAAAAGCATTTTTTTTCAACCCAAAAACATTGTTTCCACTTCAAGACCTTTGGGTTTATTGCATATGGAACTTTTTGGTCCTATAAAAACCTGAAGTTTTGGTGGCAAGAGATATGATCTTGTTATTATTTATGATTTCTCAAGATATACTTGGATATTTTTGTAGCTCATAAAGATAAGACTTTCAATATCCTTAAAAGTTCTGTAAAAATATTCAAAATGAAAAGGTGTGAGGACATTAAGCATTAGAAATGATCATAGTGGAGAATTTGAAAATCACCTTTTTAAAACTTTTTGTGAAGAAAATGGGGTTAACCATAATTTTTCATGTCCTATAACTTGTCAATAAAATGGAGTAGTGGAAAGAAAAAATAGAATTGTGATTAATATGGCTAGTCTAAGCTTTGTGAAAATGATATTCCAAATTAGGTGGAAGTCGTAAACACTTCTTGTTATATCATTAATAAATACCTGATACCTTCCATCTTAAAGAAGACTCTTTATAAGCTTTGGAATAGAAAAAAAAATCTATATTAGTTACTTCCATGCTTTTTGATGTAAATGTTATATCTTGAACAATGGAAAAAATTAACTAGCAAAATTTGATTCAAAATCAGATGAAAGTATCTTCTTGGGCTTTTGTAACATTAGAAAAACCTATAAAGCTTACAACAAAGGAACTTTAATGATAGAAAAATCCATGCATGTTGTGTTTGATGAAACTAATGATTTACTTTTGAGGAAACCATTCGAAGAACATGATGACTTTATCACAAATGGAGATTCATTAAATGTCTAAATGGGGCAAGCAAAATAAAAAGATCTAAAAAGGCAAGTAGTTCCAAATAAGCAAGATAGGTCAAAAGAGCAAGAACATCAGATTGAGCAACCAGAAAGGCAAGCTTAAAGGTTGTAAGACCAAACCCTTCCTAGAGAATGGAGACACATGCCAAACTATCCATTAGAGTATATCAGTGGTAACTTTCTCAAGGAATCCAAACAAGATCTTCAAAGAGATTCAACTTAAATACATAGCTCTTTTCTCTCAGATTGAACCAAAGAATATTAATGATGTCTTTCTTGATGAGAGTTGGATTAATGACATATAAGAAAAATTCAACCAATTTGAAAAAAAAAATGAAGTACGGAACCCTATGCTAGACCTCTAGATCAATCAATCATTGGCATAAAATGGGTGTTTTGCAACAAAATAGATAAATCCAGAAATGTGATAAGAAACAAAGTAAGATTAATAACATAAAGGCATAATCAACAAGAAGGTATTAACTACGATGAAACTTATGCTTCTATTGCTAGACTTGAATCCATTAGAATGCTACTCATAAACTTCAAACTTTATCAAATGGATATCATAAGTATTTTCTTGAGTGGTTTTTTAAATAAGGAAGTTTATGTTAAACAACCTCCCAAATTTGAAAAATATTGAAAAACCCAAACATATTTTCAAACCCACAAAGTTTTTTATAGTCCCAAACAAGCTCCTAGAGCTTGGTATGAGAGATTCAGCAAATTTCTTATTGAAAATGGTTTCACAAGAGGAAAAGTAGATATTAATCTTTTCATCAAAAATATTAAATAAGGTATTATATTTGGATTTACTAATAACTTTTTATGTAAGGAATTTTTAAATCTCATGAAAGATGAGTTTGAAATGAGCATGATGGGAGAGTTTGCATTTTTCCTTGGACTTCAAGTAAAACAAACCAATGAAAATATCTTTATTAACCAAAATAAGTACACTAACAATCTTTGAAAAAGATTTAAGATAAAAAATGTAAAAATCCTAGACACTCCCATAAGCCTATCCACTAAACTTAGTAAGGATGAAAATGGTAAGCGACAAATGAGAAGTGATATAGAGATATGATTGGTTCACTTCTTTATTTAAGTGCTAGTGAACCAAATATCATGTTTAGTATTTGCTTATATGTAAATGTTTAGATATTTACCTAGTATAAAAGATCTTGGTTTGTGGTATTCCAAAATGAATGTTTTGATCTTATTAAATACTCTGATGCTAACTTCGCTGGATATAAACTAGATAAGAGAAGTACTAGTGGAGCATGTCACTTCCTTGACTAATGCCTTATTTCATGGAAAAGCAAAAAGCAAGCCTCAGTTGCTTTTTTCATAGTTGAAGTTGAATGTATGTCAATTAAAAGTTGATATGCACAAGTATTGTGGATGAAATAACAACTTGGAGATTATGATTTGAATTTTAATAAAATCCTAATACTTTGTGATAATATTAGTACTATTAATTTGACCAAAAATCCTATTTAGCACCTTGGAACTTGTTGACCTGAGCTATATCATTAGCACTAGTTTTGAATGTTAAAAAACAATTAGAAAAAGCAATCTTGGACTAACTCTATATTT
>JANHAO010005696.1:0-22290 GCA_026873985.1 Saraca asoca | reverse complement strand
CTTGAAACTTAATTTATTCTAAATGGCAAAATAAGCAAATTTATTTTGGCTATTTTTTGAACTATGGTTAATTCTTGTAATGTGCCTATTCAAATACCATGCTTATAAAGGAATAATCACATTTTGGTCTTTCAATAGAATAAAATTTTGGAGATCCCTTTTTGTAAATAAAGGTCAAAGTTGGTTCTTGGCTGCAAGTATCTTCAATTGTTTTTTGAGAAAAGAGAAAATAACTGAAACAAAGAGTTCTGTTTGAAACCTTGGTCAATTTCAGGATTGGAAGACTTGTGTAGTCCAAATCAGCAACACAGCTCCTTTACTGGAACTGTTTCTGTGCATCTTGAAATAGAATATTTTTTTGTTGTCCTTTAGTATAAGAAATGAGAAAAATGTTTTAATACTATTGGAATTTCTAGAAATATGTAAATTATTTTGTATTCATACTAATTTTAATTTTGCCTTTGGTAGCAATGGACATATCTTCTGATCTCACTGAGTTTGGAAGAACTCCTGTAGCAGTTATTTCTGCTGGTGTAAAATCAATATTAGATATTCCCAGGACCCTTGAGTATCTGGTACCCATATACTTTTGCGTTCTGAAATCATTCCTGAAGTAAGGCTGGTCCACACTGTAAACTGTTCCTGATTCATTATTCTGATTTCATGGCAGGAAACACAGGGAGTTTGTGTTGTGGCATACCAGACCCATGAGTTTCCTGCATTTTTTACCGAATCAAGTGGCTGCAAGGTATAATCAGTTCGGTTCCGGAATCTTTTGTGCAATAGTGTTGCATTCTACTTTTGCTTTTCCCATCAAGTGTTGATTGCATTGGAAGATTTTCCTACATTTTTATCTTATTTTGACACTGATTAATATGAAGTCTCACTTCTGTCCTTCCTTCTGGCATGGTTAATAATATGTTTCATCATTGCAAAGTTCTAAAACCAACAAAAGAAATCAGCATTCAGTTGGAATGATTTTATCATTTACTTTAAAACCTCTGAAAGTGATAATTTAAGCATAGAATGTAAGTTTTCTTGTGTAACTATTATTGTAATAATGTTTAACATTTTTGGTTAAGTTGTGTCACAGAGTATCTTTTAAGGTACTAGTTTTATTGACAATCTATTACTTGGTTATGACATAAAAAATTGCAGGTGCCCTGTCGGGTAGATACCCCTGAAGATTGTGCTCGCCTGATAGGCAAGAAAAACAACTGTCTCTAGTACTTCCATTCTATGTATATACATTTAAACATATTTTTTGTGTAATCTCCCAATTTTTATTGATCTAGCAGAAGCAAACAACAAACTGAAGCTTGGAACAGGAATTTTGATAGCAGTTCCCATCCCTAAGGAACAATCAACTTCTGGAAGCATAATTGAATCTGCTATACAAAAAGCACTTAGAGAAGCCAGGTAAGGTTTTTGTTTCCTGTGTCATGATGTCAACTGTATGTTGTATGCGCTTATTTATGTTTTGATACTTACAGGGAAAATAATATAACTGGAAATGCCCAGACTCCTTTCTTGCTTGCCAGAGTGAATGAGCTGACTGGAGGTGCCTCACTTGCTTCAAGTATCCTTTTTAAAAGTTCTGGGCATATAAATAATTAACATCTTATTTTAAATAATTAACACTGAACACTTTTCACATAAATAAAACTTAAATCTACAATATGCTAACTGAAGGCTCTACTAATGTGATTTCACAGAATATCTTAGATTTTATAATATCACAGTATCATTTGGTATTATAACAATCTTAACAACTTCATAGACATTGCACTCGTGAAGAACAATGCTCTTGTGGGAGCTAAAATTGCTGTAGCCCTTGCCCAGCTGAGAGGACATTGTCATGAAAGCGATTCATAATTATGTGACTGTTCACTTGATGCTTGAGGTTTCTTCAGATGGCAAATAGATTTTATGTCACCTATCTGAAAATAAAGGTCATACACATTTTCTTAGGATTGGCAGTCTATTTAATTATTTATTCATCTTTTTATAGTCAAGATAAACAGTTGTTTACTTTTTTAGTACATATTTTTGTCATCTTCGTCCAAGAGTGGCCTTATTTTCTTTACCCGTTTAAGTTTAAATTTTGGTTAGAACTTTGGTAAATTAGTGAGTATTGGCCCCAAACCCTGATATTGGACACATTGGCGAAAGATTCCATTTAATTTTTGATAGCTTGAAAAAATGCAGATTACCATGTAACCTTAGTTTCAAGGTTGAATGCTCTGAACATGGAATCAGAATACTTTGTAACTAGTCCTCAATTTATTCACCTCGCTGCTTAAGATTGAGAAGATAAAGAGACATGGTGGCATCAATTTTAGAGGCATAAAACTTAAATGAGACATTATAAAGTGGGGGTAAAAGCCAGTCTGTGACAGTAGGCTTGATTATTTGAATGTTTTATCTTGGTAACTCCTAATGATGAAGCATTTCATCTCACTCGCTGAGGACTATATTGTTTGTCATAGATCTGCGCTTAAAATACAAATACACGTCTTCACATTTTTAATTTGCATAGAAGCTATAGCTTATTTGTTATAATGATGAGATAGAATTCTTGACAATTAATTATAGATGAAATAATTGATTATAATAATTAGACGTTTGGTTGAGAATCTTTTAATAATCAATTATAAAAAATAAATTTAATTAACAAAAAAATTATTTTAATAACTTTTATTTTAATCAAAATTATAAAATGAGAAACATTCATGTGTCTTTGTCTTAATGAAGATAAAAACTCATTACATTTTCCTTCTTTAATACATCTTTTAGTAATTTAATATAAAAAGTAATTTTTTTATATATCAATAAAAAAAATTATATATAATCAATTATTAAATGATGTTATCAAATATAAACATATTTTTTACAATCAATTATCAATAGTTCATTATATTATCCCATTATTATACCAAACAAGCATGTGAACCGTAAGTCATTACATTGCAGCATTTTAAACATCACGTTTGTAAAGAAATGGAGCCCAAAATTTCTTCTACAGGGGACTATCTTACTTCCTCACTTGATTTCTTATGCCTATCATTTTAGATTGAGTAAGAAATTCCCTACTGATGATAAACACTAGAATCCTGCTATCCGTTCAAAAAACGACATAAAGGAATTGCAAAATACTGCAAGAAAATTGTTATGCAAAAAATGAGGGAAATGTGCTTCAATGTTCCCCTAATAATGATAGTGCATTGAACGTTACATTTACCAAACCTCTTTGAGAAATAATGACCTATTTAGCCTACTTTATTTGCTAAGAAACATTGTACCTACGAGAAACAATGGCCTATTTAGCCTACTCTATGTGCTAAGAAACATAGTACCTATCAGCATCGCACATGTCAAAAAATTCAATTATTTGAACTTCAACAACACACTGGGGCTGGGGACTGAATGTACCAAAGTTTAATCAAGCGGCAGTAGATTCTTTCAAATAAGCTATCAGGTCCGCACGTTCTTGAGGCTTCTTAAGACCAGGAAATACCATCTTTGTCCCTGGAATATACTGCACAGCAAAAGATAAATAACACAAACATGCATCAGTTGTACAGCACAAGTTGAGGATAATGCAAACTACTCGTCTCCAGTGGAAGCATGATTGATCTCTCTCCAAAATATCAAATTTTCAAACCAAAAAAATAAAAAAGGGTTGTGTAATAGAGGATAAATTTTTGTCTGTTTTTGATGATCCAGTGGTGAAGAACCAAAGGGTCCTTAGTCTCCCTCGCATGTAGGAAACCTCCCAACTGCTGGCAACATCAACCAATCCAGTGAAGGGAAATTTTATCCCTTTCCCCCATGCTCTCATCATCCTTTTCGCCTTAGAGGTTCACCCAATACCAGAAACACCTCCATTTATGTGTGTGTGAGAGGGGTTTGAGCTTTCTCCCTCTTATCCATCTCTAAAATCTTAGTCTCTGTTTCACACATCACCTTTCTTCCACCATACAAAATAGGATAATTTTATAGTAAGTTTGACCTTTTAGAAGGTTGAGTGTTTTTATCATTAGATTAATTTATATTGAGATTTGTGTTTTTTATTTGAGTCATTTATTTTCAGATTTGAAAAAAAAAAAAAAGGAAATCTAATGATAAAAACATTCAATCGCCTAAGAGGTCAAGCTCCCTATAAAATTATCCTACAAAATTAAGACAACAACAAATTTAATAGCAAATGAAGCTTCTATTGATATCATAACTTTTTCTATTTCGATAGAATCTACTAATGTCAAATGAAATCTAAAATATAATGAACATGTATCAATTTTTATAAAACCAAAGACAAACATCTCACAAGCTACCCCAAGGCTTTCCTATGATGATTACTGTTCCCCTCAATTAAAGTAGGTATTGGATAGTTTAATAGTCATACTAAACATATAAACAACACTTGTAGAAATACTAACTCAATACCTTTTTAGGGTTGAGCAAGTAATCATACAAAGTATTTTCCTCCCATGTCACTGCCTTGTTCTTGTTGGCTGCAGAGTATGAATATCCAGGAGCAATGCCAGATTGCCTTCCAAACAAACCATTCAGATTGGGTCCTAAACATGTCAATAATTAAGTCAGTCTTCTTTCTCATCACAAAAGTTTTATAAACATATAATTCTTCTTTTTTTGGCCATCTAGAAACATATAATTCAAGGAAAGAAAAAAAAAATTGACAAAAAAATTTGATACGTGACTTCCAATAGAAACTATGCTATTATTAATTAAGTGCAATTAAATCATACTGAAAAAAGGAGCAATTTATGACTCAGACGCCGATAGTACACAAACAAAAAAACCCTCGGCTACTTTATTCTGTTATCTTCTTTTTATCATTTTTTGCTGGGGGCGGTAAATTAGGCTATGTTCATTCTCCAAAAATGCATGCAGAAGGAAGGAGGCAGTTAAATGCAGAATGAGTAAATCGAAAATTATGATTCTATTTTAAGACAAAACTTCCAAAAAGCATGCAAAGCTTCGCTGCCAACCTAACAAGGCTCAAATAAAAGTTTGGTCCTCCTATTAAATTACTTACGTGGCCTACCAATTTCCCACGTGGAGCATTTATCTCCAAAACGGAACACAAAAGTTGTCCTAATTTCTGTCAAATGTCACCCCAATTTACACCATTTAAATTTTGAATGTATGAAACAGAACATAAAGTAACAACTAGCGATCAGACTACATAAGAGAGACCAAAATCAATCTATTCACCCCATGTACAAATTACTCACATTTGGCTTCATCCATCTAAATGACTTTTATCAAATTAAATACTAAAAAGACTAGAAAGAAAATTAATGTGTCACGGCTAACTATTAAATTGGAATGTTTTCCTGCCATTTTATCTTTCAGTGACTGACAACTTGAAAGCTAATTGGAACTCTTTATATGTTAATTAAGATTTCTCATCTTAATTTGATAGAATGTTTGAGGAAAACAAAAAAAAAAAAAAGGTAAAGATTAGTCGACATGATCCTGCTAAAACCATGGCTAACTTTTATTAAAAAAAAAAAAAACTCATTGAGAAAAAAATAGAAAACAGGTTTGATCCTCAAGAAACAGAAAACACAAAAGTAAAAGGAATCAAAAAAATTGAACAAAATTTCACGATTGTTGACCATTGACCGATGTTATAAAGCAAAAACTTTAACAAAATGTATAAAAATTAAACAATTAATAACAATCTATCTTTTATTGCTAACTCGAAAGAATTGAAAATGTATGCTGACAAGATATATCAGCATTGCTGTTATATGCAATGACCTCTGTCTCGATTCCAGTCCTGGAATCCAAATCCAGCAATTAAAACAAATCTCAAGATGGGAATCCAATGTTCTGTAATGGATTTAAGCCTCATTTAAGTTAAAAAAATTGGAGAGATCCAAAAACAAATACACAGAAAACCTAAATAGATCCAATCAACCACACGAACTACAACCGATTGAAAATGAAATTTAGCAAAACGTAATAATTGCGAGGGACGAAAAGAAATGAAGAAGGTTAATTACCTTGCTTGTGACCAGCACCTTTCTCAACGGTGTGACACTGAGCACACTTGGTCTTGAAGATTTTCTCCCCAGCTTTGGTATCACCAGCAGGTGCTTGATCGAACGAAGCCATTTGTTGAATGTCTTCTTCCTGCTTCTAGGGAGAGAAAAAAAATGGTAACCTTCGGGAAAGCGGGAGGCTAGCAGAACAATAAATATACATAGGAGGCGACAATTTATTTTCTGTTCCTCTTTTTTCCTGAAGTGGCCCGTTTCAGGCGGTCCAATTTATTTTCTGTTCCTCTTTGGTGCGTGAAATTTAAGTCAGGTTAGAACAGAGTGCGTGTTCTGTTTGAATCTGTTTTTCTTGAGAAGTGATATTCTGACTTAAAATTTTCACGCAATTTTACTTATCCTGGACTGGTAAAATGAAAATAAGTTGGATTTTTTTTTAAAAGTTTAAAAGTTTTTCCTTAATTGGTTTATATAAAATTGTAAATAAAAAATAAAATGTATTTTTCCCTTATTAGATTTATATGAAAATCTAAGGAAAGAAAATTAAAAGATAAAATGTGTGATTATTCTTATTTCTCATCCTTAAGATTTCAAAATTTTCTTTGTTTATATTTTCTATTTTAATTAACTTTTAAATTTTTCTTTCCATAACCCTTTCTTCCGTCAATTTCCCAAGTTTCCAAACATATGGATAAAATTTCAAAATAGACAGCCAACCAATAAAGCTATCCATCTTACTAGTTTAACTGGTCAAACCAAAGAATATTATAATCACAAAACCAAATATCTTATATAAAATTTTATATATATCATCAAAAAATATATATTTTTTGATTAATAAATCTATTAAATGTGAACACTAGTTCATAATATAACAATTATCAGTGCTTTCACATTTTCTGTAGGTCAAAAAATAAAATTAACAAATATTTTATCAGGCTTTTAAACCCTTTAAGATTGGCCTACATGTATGATTCGGAATTAATTTTACATTTTCTTTAAAGTTCTTAGGCAGGTGAGGATCACTGCTGAGAAAATGTTTGAATATATTTAGTAAATAATTTTTAATTAACGTTCAGTAGATATGGGTGGCTTTAAGGTTGAGCACGTCAATCCACTATTTTCTTTTTTTAGTAAATAACAATTTAAATTAGATTGGTCATTAATCCATCAATTATAAAATGCTGAAAAGCCTTGCATTTTTTATTAATGGATTTATATTTAATGTGAAAATAAAAAAATTATTACTGCTTTCACATTTTCTGTAGGTCAAAAAATAAAATTAACAAATATTTTATCAGGCTTTTAAACCCTTTAAGATTGGCCTAAATGTATGTTTCGGAATTAATTTTGCATTTTCTTTAACGTTCTTGCGCCGGTGAGGATCACTGCTGAGAAAATGTTTGAACGCATTTAGTAAATATTTTTTAATTAATGTTCAATAGATATGGGTGGCTTTAACTTTGAGCGTCAATTGGTTATTTTCTCTTTTTAATAAATAGCAATTTAAGTCAAATTGGTCATTAATCCATCAATTATAAAATGCTGAAAAGCCTTGGGTGTTTTATTATTGGACTTATATTTAATGTGAAAAAAACTTTTATTTATGACTTATATAATTAATTATGTCCCTACCATTGATAAATATAAACCAAACCCTCTTAAAAAAATCTGATAAATAATAAATTATAATAATTTAATTTTAAAAAATAATAAATATAATAAATTATAATTATTTGTTTGTTAAAATAAAATCTAATAAATAATAAAGAGATAATAGGAATTTTAATTCCTATAATTTCACTTAAATTTATAATTTAATTTTTGTAATTTTATTTTACATAATTACATCATAAAATTTAAAATTATTTATAATCAAGTCTTTATTGTCAACTAATATTAAATTCATTTAATATAATTCAATGAATTTACTAAATTTACATACTAGTATTTTGCTTTTGCTAATTATTATGTTTACTTCGTTAAAAATTTATTTATTAACCTTTACTTATTATATAAAAAAGTACTTTCATTATTTTTTTGTAGAAAAAGAAAAATGAAATCCGCATGTTAATAAAAATTTAAAAATATTAAGTTTTTTCCTTTAGAAATCATTGATGGAAAACAACAATAAACTTGAACTCCAATTGAAATTTTAAGTTAATTCCTTACTTGGATTAATAAGTTGATAATAAGGACTTAGTTATAAATTATTTTAAATTTTAAAATGTAATTACACAGTATAAAACTATAAGTATTACATTATAAAGTTAATAAAATTATAAAGACTAAAACTTCTATTAATCTAATAATAAACTATAATAATCTATTTTTGAAAATAAAATTTAATATGACAAATAATAGTAATTATTTTAAAATTTATGATATAATTATACAAAATAAAACTATAAGTATTATATTATAAATTCAGTAAAATTATAAGGATTATAACTTTTTTTAATCTGGTAATAAATTATAATGATCTATTTTTGAGAAAAATTAATTTGATAAATAATATATTAAAATAAAAAATGTTATCAAAGTAAAAAAAAAATACTCAAATAAATGATAAGGTGTATTCATGTTCTTATATATCATTTTACATATAAATACTTAATAATAAGCAGTTAATTCTATCACCATTTTTATACAAACAATTAATATTATCAAATAGTCAAATCAATTAATATAATCAGTTAATTATTAATGTAACTAGTTAACCATTAATGTAATTTGCTAATTACCAAACAAATAGTTTGTATGCATTTATGTGTCTATTATTGATGTTTGATTCTATACATTGATTAATTAAAAAGAGATAGGAGCTTAACTTAACTAAATTTTCATGTTATAAATAATATTTTTATTAACAGTGAAATTTAATAAGCTCAAATCTCAATCAATCAGAACAGTTCTGTAATCTTCAAGCTGCAATCTAATTGTGGAGATGTAGAAAAGTAGTAAAAGTAAATAAAAGGAAGAATAAGATAATCACTGAAAATTTTAATATGGTTCAACTAAAATCCTTTGTTTAGATTCCTACATCCATGAATGGTTTTATTTTTATAGTGAAAGTTTAGCAAAATTACAGTATGTATTTAGCAAGGACCCTTATTGTATCTGTTCCTTCTACTTTTATAGAGGCTGAGACGTTACAAATGTAATATAATAAATTGTAAATCTGTTACATCAAGTAATAAATATTTGACACTTTAGACTTCTACAAATCAACTTCTATAGATCGTAAGCTGACTTCTTTATATTGCTTTTTGCAAATATGCCCTTATAAGCTACTTTTTACAGATTAGCCCCATAAGTTGGGTCTATGAGAGGGTGTCTATTTCATGTTCACCTACTGCAAGCTTCTAATTGGACGAGATACTGCATCCTACGAGCTGGAACTCTTGTCTTAGGATCATAGCTAACCTTTGACCAGCAACATTGAGCTCATATAACTCAAGCTCGTGTGGTATAATCTGTTGGTCATGTAAGTTGGGGTTCATCTCTAGTGAGCTAAGGTTATCGCTCTGGCCTCGTCTTGTGTCTTGGGCTCGCGACTAGCAAGCTGATGCCTCTGTCGAGCGATCTCAGTCCTTGAACGTCTTGGGCCTCTTCCAATTATACTCATCTCTTATTAGGCTTTCACTAGCCCATTTTGCATTGTATCAGAAAACACTCATAACAATTTTGAATCTTGTTTGAAATCAAACTTTTTGACTTTATTGTTGAGGATGGATAATTACATGATATGCAAGCGGTCGAAATTTAAAGCCACGACATATTATTAAAGTTTGGTGAAGATTTACATTATACTAGAAATGTATTACAAAAATTGATTTCAACTTATAATAGGTATAAAAACAACTTATATTCCTTATCTATTAGTTTACCTATAATATTAACGTATGATTTTTTTTTTCTGTCCTAAACATTTGTTTGATAGCAAGTTAAAAGAATGTTAAATTTGAGAATTAACTGTAAGACAAAATACTTATCTTCGGGAGAAGTGCAGTTTTAGAATCTAAAAATCAAATATTATTAATCTTTTTAGAACTCTAAGTAAAGACACTTGTCAATACTTAATTATAAATTTAGATTGTTCGACATACATTTTTATTATTGAATTGTATTTTGTGAACGTAAATTTAGTTTTATATATTACATATATCTCACAAAAGCTATTAAACATTAGTTTAATTAGTTAAATTAATGATAAATGAAAGTCAATGATTATTAAAAAAAAATTGAAATGAATGGGTCATAAATAAGAAATTAAATATTATATATATCACAAAAAACTATATATATAAAAACTTAATTAATAAACCCAATAAATATGAATAGTAGTTCATAATATAAAAGTTCTCATTGCTTTTATATTCTACTTTGTTTTTTAAATTATCATTTTTTCAAGTTTTGAGTCTTTTGGGCTTTCTATGACCATATAGGTATAAAAAAAAAACAATAATGTTAGAATCCAAAAAAATTGAAAAACTCATCTTTATTGGGCTCAATAAGTTGTCTAAAACCGAATGAAATTGACCCTTTGAAGATCTATTTTTAGTTTTTGACATCTTCTCTTGTTGGTCTTGCCCTTTGAGGCCCACATCCCTGTATATCTCCATCCAACTAAATTTTGAAGAAACCAACCACATGGTTGTGAGGCAGATCTTGGAATGGGCCTAGTTTAATAGGTACAAAAAGCTTGCTCAACCAAATTTGATTTTGCCTCCAAGTTCCAAGTTCTTAAGCTGAGTTTTAAGCTCAAACTCTTTGCTTTTTAGGCGTCAAGAAACTAACACAACGAAACACTCCTATGGAGAATTCTAACATACCCAAACTAAAGTTTGGATGTCAACTTTATGGCAACATGAGTACCATTAGATTTTGATGATGTCAAAATAATCGATTAAAATATTGCGGCAAGAGACTTATTAAATTAATAAAAAGTTGATGATATGACATTTATGTTTGTAATTATAACTTTTTATATAACTCTAAACTCAATTGTGTCTAAAATAAGTAATTTAAGTGTCACATTTAATATGTTACTTTGTTTAATTAAATAATAATTTTGATAATTTAACATATGAAATTGTATAATTTGGTGAGAATTAATGTGATATATCATAAACCAGCATAATTATTCATTTATGCAATATATACATATTAAAATTAATTTTCGACAATGTTTAATATATTACTATATTTACTTGGGTGATAATTTAAAGATGTAACACACAAATTTATAATAATTTGATAAGAATTTAATATATTTACTAATTAGGTAAATATGTTACTATATTTACTTATGTGATAATTTTCATATTTTTTATTAATTTTTTATAATGTTTAACTTATCACGTGAAATTACAATAATTTGATAATAATTAATTTTATATATCATAAGTTACCATAATTATTTATTTATACAATGTATAAATAGTGAAATTAATTTTTGATAATGTTTCATAGTTACTGTATATACTCATACAATAATTTTAGTAATTTAACACTTGAAAATTATAATAATTTAGTGATAATTAATTTGATTAATTCGATCATACCAATACAAGTTTTAATTTTTGGGTTTCACTCCATATGTTTCAAAAAAATTCTTAAATTTCCATAGTAATTACAAATGCATTTAGTCTCATTATTTTCTTTAACTTCCCTAAAACAATGCTGTTTTTTTTTCCACTTTTAAATATTTCTTTTTTAATGTGTTTCAAGCAATTAGAATAATTCCTGATTTTAAAAATTTACTTCAAATATGTGGAGTAGAAAGAAAAAAAAAACAGTCTACTCAATTTACATTTTTTTATCCACAGGTTAATTAGAAAAAACTTAGGACAAAAATAAAATTAAAACAAATCTAACTTTAGTTTAAAAGGTTTAACAGAAAATAGTTGATTCTTTTTCATACAAATAATATATCATTTTTTCATTGATATATTAGTGAAGATATCGATTTCTATAATTAGAGTCCGATACTTTTTGAGAAAATTGTGACGGTGGACTACTATTATTTTATTAGTCCATGGATTATCATTGTGCAAAGTAAAAAAAGCCTGCTTCCATTGTCAGGAATTCGTAAAAAATAAAATAAAAAATCATATGTCATCTTTTAGCACTTTTGCATTTTACTGCACTCTTAGTTTTTTCCGAGAGAGACTTAATTACGCTTAATATATATATCTGTTATATAGTTTAAGTCAATCATAAAATAAATATATAATTTTTATTATACATTAATGTATTATTTTTTTTTATCTATTTAATTATATATATTATTGATTTAGTACGCATAATAAATATGCAGTTAGTTCAATTAAGAATTTCTGATTAGCTTCACCAAATGAGCCGAAAACTAATATCATTTGTACATTGGCATTCCCACTCCCCCTTTCTCCTTTTCCTCCAGGAGACAGTGAGGCTTGAACCAGTTGGGCCTGTTCTCTAAAATAGAGAAATTTGTAATTTAATTTTTAAATTTTTTATTTTTTTTCACTAGGATCTATTTTTAAATAATTTTTTTAATTTAATCTCTATCAAAATTTTAATTTAATTTATTTATTTATTTTTTAATATTATAAATTATTTTTGAAAAAATTAAATGGAGGCATGAGTCGGACTGGCCCAAACGTGAGTCCACCCATGTTTTCATGTAAAGTTAACTATAATAGCTTGTTTTAAGTAGAATTCTACTGTACTGAGGCAAAACTCGAAGACATAGCAAAATCCTATTAAGTATTCATTTTTGAAAATGATCAGCACCGTTGGTTTGTGTGAAGCTGTAACTCTTTTATTTGGCAATTGAGTTTTTCTTCCTTTTAATTTTATTGACTTGATGATTATGGTTATTTTTAAAACTGATTGTCAGGCGTCTGCAGGTTGTTGATATGATAAATGACCCAGTTAATCTTCACCAACAAGCAGCTGGCCTTGTGCCTTTGAGAAATTCCTAATGGAATTAATTAGAGAAATACTAAGAACTTCCTTCAAGTTACAAGATCTCCCATATATTTGAAATTTGTTACACTTTTTCTCAGTCAACTATTTTTCATCTCCGAAACATGATATCTTCTCTCTGTGACTAGTCAAAAGCTGTTTTTGATTAAAAAAATAATTTTACCTTTACTTATGTAATATAAAACATAAGGTTTCATTTTCAGAAAATTAAATTATTTTGTTACTTTCTATAATTTCATGTAATTTTTAATTAAGTCTCTATAATTTAAAATTTTTGAATTGAATTCTATATTTCTTTTGCATTTCTAAGTGAATATTATCTATCACATTTATGTTAGATTTTGCTAGTTATTGATTTACGTAGACAATAATTTATTAGCGGTTTATAAAATAAAAGTCAAATGACCTATTATTTTCTTCTAAAAATAAAATAATTTCATAAAATATCTTAATTTTTTTAAATTATTTATCATTAAATTATAAATAAAAATTTTATGAAAATTCTACATCAACAATAATTAAATTACATCAAAAGAGTGCTGTTCACATATGTTAATTGCTAATAAATTTTAATAAGAAAATGATAGAAAGTATTTAATTAAAAATAAAAAATAAATATAAAAATCTGATTTAAAATCTTTAAATTATAATAATCTAATTAAAAATTAAATGAAATTATAAATAGTAGCACCATAAATTAACCTTTTAAAATTTATTTCTATGTTTTATATTAAAAAATCTCCTCAATATTTTTATCATATCTTCAAGTATTAATAGTAACGTCGACCTCCTTAGGATATACTTCCATTCATATGTGAGAAATTAATAAAAAAAAGGGACTCATATTGAAAAAAATTATTCAAAAATTCTTGTCCACAACTGACAAAAAAATATAAATTTAATAAACAAGTAAAAAAATCATGAGAAAATATAAAAAATGTTTGTATTAAACATAAAAAATCAAAATATAAAAAATGTTTGTATTAAACATAAAAAAGCTCAAATATAACAAATTGAGAAAAAAAAAGGGAAGAAACAACATATATGAGAATTATAATGTCATTTTCTATATCAACCCTTAATTTTGATACTTGGAATGAAAAAGGAAAAAAATTGTAAATTTTTTTATGTTAATTTCTAAGTAAATTTTATAAAAGTCTACCCGTACGGGATATTGTAATAATTAAATATTATTCAACTTATAAATCTTACTACTAATTTAAAAAATAAATATGCAAAGAATATTCTATTATATTTTTAATGAAATATACTTAATTAGGAATAAAGTGTAGTGTTTCAACTTTGAGAAAATATTAATATAATTTTCATATATTTGAGGGTACGCCAGTGCATTTTTCTCAATTTATTAACAAATATGTAAATAGTAGTGAAAATATAGATCAAGGGTATAAATGAAATTGTCTATGAGTTATACTCAAGTTTTCATTTTTTTATAACAATAAATAAATCAACTTTGAACAAAAAAACTAGACTCATTTAATAAATGAGTTTGAAAATATTAAATTTCAATTAAGCAGACCGTTTCAAAAATAAGGTTGAATGTATTTCGGCATATGTATTACATATTTTTTATGTTGATATAAATATAATATTAATTGAAATTGTTAAAAAAAGTATCAATATATTGTTAATTATGATTAATTTTGTGCAATTATGTTTGATTGGATTTTATTTTTTTAATTAAATGTGATAATTAAGCAAGTTTGTGCTCCTTTGTTTAAACAAAGAAACACAGCCTGAATAGATAAATAAATAAAGCCCAAATTTAAGGATATCGAAAACCTTAAAATTTAACTTAATTAACCAGCGGCCCCAATCTAAATTTATGGTTATACATATCGCAATAGTTTGTTACAGTGATTAAAAATCTCAATAATTAATTATAGATTAAATAATTAATTACAATATTTTTTTAAAAAATATTTAGTATAACGGATAAAATATTTCAATAATTAATTATAAATAATAAATTTAATTAAAAAAAATTATTTTAAATAATTTTTTAATAGGATCATAAAAAATATATTTATATTTATACTTATGTTATCCTCATTTTTTTTTCTTTTGTCATTATTATCTTTACTTTAATAATAATAATAATAATAATAATAATAATAATAATAATAAATTTTTTCTTTTTATTTTTTATTATTCTTTTTAATAATTTAATATTAAAAATAAATTTTTATATATTATTTAAATAATAATAAATTAAATATAATCAATTATTAAAAAATATTATTAAATATAAAATAAATTATATATAATTATTTATTTAAAAATTAATTATATTTATAATCAATTATTTCATTACTGGTGCCTTTTCCTCCCATTAACCGGAGCAAGTGAGAAAAGAAGACCAACGGAATTATATATGTCCTTTTCAGTCAAATGCTTTTTAGGAATGCACTTAAATTTACAAAGAAACTAACAATTGTGGCCAACCAATTTGAGTCAAAAGTAAAATAATGTCACTTGTGTATAAATTAATCAAATCTTTGATCAATAAATCTATAAGATCCTCTCTCTATATGTGTTGCAGCTGTTTCCCTCACTGATTATGTTTTAACTATTCTTAATCAAATCCACCTAGTATTATATTAATTAATTGCTCTATGTATTAATATTTATAGTATTGATGTTACAACAATATATAATATTTTTCTTTCTTAACATAAGTGAGCCTTTTGTTTTTATTTCTTTGGTTCTTTGAATGATTCATGAGATATAGATCTTTTGTTTTTATTTCTTTGGTTCTTAATTTGAATGATTCAATGAGATATAGATCCAACGCTGATTTTAGGAAATTTCTCCTTTATTATTATGTATTTGAATTCAAAATACTATATCTATTAAATAAGTTGCTAATCCTATTATATAAAAAATGGGAAAAATGTAAAATATCATCTTTAATTTTGGGGTGATTCAATTTTCTCTTCATTAACTTTGAAAATTTAAGTTTTAAATTATACAAAATTTAAAATAACATCCATTATTCACTTAATTAATCATTTTTATTAAATTATGTGATTCTTTATAACAATTTAAATAAGAATCACAATATTATTATATAATAGTTTATCACATCATTTTTTTACATAATTTTTATATTATATAATTAAGAACTTAAATTAGATACATAAGATTTTAATTAAATACTTGAAAATAAGTTAAAAAATTATGTTTGAAAAAAATAATATGATAAATCAATATACAATAATATTACAATTTTTATTTAAAAAATTTATAAAAAAATCACGTAATTTAATAACATGATTAATTAAGTTAATAATGAGTTTTAGTTGTAAGTTTTATATAGTTTAAAGTATATATAATAATATTATGATTTTTGTTTAAAAAATTTATGTAAAATTATGTAATTTAATAAAATGGTTCATTAAGTGAATGATAATTAATTAAGTGAATAATGAGTTTTAATTATAAGTTTTATATAGTTTAAAGTATATATAATAATATTATGATTTTTGCTTAAAAAATTTATATAAAATTATGTAATTTAATAAAATAGTTCATTAAGTGAATGATGAGTTTTAATTATAAGTTTTATACAGGTTAAAGTATTGGTTTTCAAATTTTTAGAGTTGATGGGATAAAATTCTACACGTATGATTGATTGAGATATTTTCCATTTTAAAAAAAAAAAGACTTGTCGGCTGCACGGAAGTTTATTGTTCGTTCAATGAATGAACAGCAATCGTTGCTTATTGACTCACTTTTTACACTATTAATATTAGTAATTAAGTTGAATTTCACAATGTTAATTTGATTATCTGAGCCTACCACCATCTCTCAATCTTCCATGACAAAAGGGGAAAAGGAGTGTCAAAGAATTTGGCCGCACATCCTGCCTGGCTGGTTCCTTCTTTAAAGTGTTACTCGGTAGCACTTGTTACCAAAGTCTTGATATCTAGGCCATTCATTTTGGGTCCATCAAAATAATTGGTGGGTCCTCCAAAAATGAAGAGTCTAGATGATATGTTAAGAGATAATATTATTTTTATGGTGCCGTTATATATATATATATATATGATATGTTAAGAGATAATATTATTTTTATGGTGCCGTTATATATATATATATATATATATATATATATATTCACTTTTAATCAGATGTTGGTTATCACATTTCTATTAAATTATTTTAGTAACTAACAAATGTTGACAATATTTCTTTGTTGTGATTCAAGAGTTGTTGATATAAATTTTTTATATCATTTGTATTAGTATTTAAATTGTAAATCATAAAGGACAAAAATTTACAATATTTTATCAAATTATTTCATTTTCTGACGTGTATGAGTTACGTAGCTCTGATTTTATAAAATATTTATAACTTCTTATATGTATAAGTTATTAATAAAATCTACTAAAAATGACATAAAAACTTAATTAAAACTAAAAATATAAAAATTTAATTTAAAAATTTTAAATTATGAGAACTTAATTAAAAATGAAATAAAATTATAGATAAAACAAAACAATAATTTAACAAAAAAAAATGATTCAAAGATTCCCTTTCAAATACTTTGCTTGCCTAATTAAAAATGTCAAGTTGCACATCAGATAGATTTAAAATTTGATTGTAATTTATAAATCACAAATTTAACTATTTAGATACTAGAGTTATTATCATTTTCCTCCTTAACATTTGAAAAACCATCATTTTCCCCCTTTGATGTGTGAACAAATATTAAAATACCTCTTGCTATTAGAGTTATTATCATTTTCTCTCTTAAAGTTTGAAGAATCATCATTTTCTCCTTTGATATTTGAGGAAACATCAAAATGCCCATTGCTGATATTTTTTTATTTTAATAAAAAAATAAAAAAAATTCTCAAAAAATTTAAAAAATAAAAAAAGGAAGAAATAAAATTTGTGTAAAATAATTAGATAAAATATTATAATTAATTATATTATATATTGACTATAATTTCAGTAAAAAATAATAAAAATTTTCTCAATTTTTTAATTTTTATAATTTTTTTTGCTAATACTTTTTAATTTTTTTCCTTTTTTATTTTATTTTTTTAATAGAGTTGTGGCTGTTGCTTCCTGCTTGCAGCGAGCAGGACGCAAAAGAAGCAGCAAGTTGAAATAATACAATTATTGTACAATATATTTAGCGGAAAGAACTGAATAAAATTGAAAAGCTATCTTTATTAGTGACGACGACACAATAACACATGAAGCTGACATGTTGATGATAATAATAATGACACCGCCTAATGACATGTTGGCATAATAACTTTATTTATTTATCTTTAATATAATACAAAAACTAAATTCGTTTGGTACTGTCTCCTATTCTACCATCCAAAAAGAAAAATAGCCCCCATTTGATCAAGTTAAGTAATTCATTGCATCGATCGCTATTACGCAATAAGATGGATTTTTTTTAATCAAATAAATTTCAATCCACTCATGAAAATAATACGTTCTTTGGTAAAGAGTACAAGATAATATTAATTTTTTCCTTAATATATGAGTTACATTCTTCCTCTGTATCCTGCTTGTTGTTTCCTCTTTCAGCTCTCTGTTTCCTCTACTTGCTACTTCCTTTGCGAACAAGAAGCAGCAGCCACAACCCTTTTAAAAAAATGAAATAAAAAAATAAAAAGTTTTAGCAAAAAAATTTACAAAAATTAAAAAAAGTTAGAAAAATAAAAAAATTAAGAAGTTTTTTATTGAAATTATAGTCAATATATAATATAATTAATTGTGATATATTATCTAATTATTTTATACAAACTTTATTTTTTTCTTTTTTAAATTTTTTGGGAAATTTTTTTCTTTTTTCTTTTATTTTTTTTATTAAAATAAAAAAAATTAACAAGGGGTATTTTGATGTTTTCTCAAGCATCAAGGGGGAAAATGATAATTCTTCAAACTTTAAGAGGGAAAATGATAATAGCTTTAATAGCAATGGATATTTTGATGTTTCCTCAAACATCAAGGGGAAAATGATGATTCTTCAATTGTCAAGGGGAAAATGATAATAACTCTTAGATAATATTGACCAGTCTTTTAGATTATATGGTTTAGACCTGACAATTGTCTTGGGACAATTAGGTTTAAGGGGTTACAAATGATATGATATCAGAACTAGTGCAAATCTTAGGTCAAGAAGTAGAGGGGAAATGCTTAGATGACATTTGTGAGGAAATCGGAATGATACTTCATAGTAAGTTCCTGATTAAAATGATAACAAATTAATTGAAAGTACCTAAATGTAAACTTTTATATTATGAATATTTGTTGGGAAAATATCTCCTTTCCAAGTAACAGGTATAATGCAATTAAAACATAGAATAATACAATAAAATACATCAATAATTAAACACGAAAAAATCTTAAACTCTAAAGAAAAATCTATAGATGAGAAGATATCCATTATAAATCAAGATTATAGGATAATGTGTGTGAAAGTTTCAAATTATAGCCCCAAAGCTTCTTAATCACTATCTTATATCTTTTTCAAACCTTTATAACGATTCCCACATAACTTCCATGCACACTCATAATATCATCTCTCCTATATTCTCAAATCCTTGTCCAATATAAATATTTATAATCTAAAATATTTACTTGACAAGCACTTACATTCCTACTCTAACATAAAAACCTGTTGACGTCAGATTTTGGTTATGCTCCAAAGTCCAGCCAACGGGGGGATTTTTTCGGGATCTTAAGCCTGCATCTAGTTCAGATGTAATAGAATGGCGAAATAAACAAAGATGAAGGGAAGAGTAGAGAAGAAGACATAAGGCTTAACGTGGTTCAACTACATCTAGATATTACTGGACCCTACATCCACTGCAGCGTGCTATTGCAATAGTGTATTTACAATGTTACAAAGTTGCTCTTTGCTTTGGTAGAGCTTCTACACAGAAAAGTTGGCTCTCTCCCCTTCCTTTAACAATGCAATTTTGTTTATAAAGGAGGGAGGAGTTACATGCATTAATTACAAGCTACAATTGTATTACATCAAGATATAAATGGAAAAGATAGTAAACAGGCTGTAATCTAGCTACTACAGAATGTAGGCTATAGGTGGGACCCTTTGGTCGACTGTAGACTTGTGTCAATCTGTGTCTGTTGCTTGGTACGACTGTGTCAAGCGAGGTGCTGGGCATCCTGAGCGGGAATCCCTAGCTCTGGGGCGTCATGGGAACCACTGTAGTGAGCTTAGTGCTACTTAGTAGGGGTAGCGAGCTCGAGCAGGGTGATCGGCTACTTGACAAGCTGGTGTTATGCTCTTCTTGCTGCGTCGCTACCTCATAAGGGGAGGCCTGCTTCGTGGGATGGTGCCGAAACTTCTTCGCTATGTCACTTTCTGATGGGCGAAGTAAAGCTTGTTGGGTGCCTTTGGCATGTCCAGGGCTACAAGCTCTCGAGGCCATTTTTTGCATATAACATAAGCCCCCAACTCGCAGTTAGCTTTGCGGGCTGGGGGTTAAGACTTTGCAATTCCTGATCCGTCAGAATCTTACTTCGTATATTTTCATTAACTCACAGTCGGAGCTCTCTAATGCAGATCTACTTTGGGCAAATAATCGATTTGTCAATTCTTTACACTTCAATGATCACGAAGTCATGCTAGCGTAGAGTTTTTAAGAGTGCCTCCACACCTCAGCGAGCACAAAGCTGCACTGGCTAAATGAGTATATTTTGAGCGTCTCCACGCCTCAATGAGCCCGCAACTCTACTAGCTAAATGAGTATGTTTTGAGCGTCTCCATGCCTCAGTGAGCACGAAGCAGCACTGGATAAGTAAGTTTATTTTGAACGTCTCCATGTCTTAGCGAGCCCATAGCTCTACAGGCTAAATGAGTATGTTTTGAGCGTCTCCATGCCTCAGCGAGCATGAAGCAGTGCTGGATAAGTGAATTTATTTTGAACGTCACCACGTCTTAGTGAGCCTGCAGCTCTACTAGCTAAATGAGTATGTTTTGAGCATCTCCATGCTTCAGCGAGCACGAAGTAGCGCTGGATAAGTGAGTTTATTTTGAATTTCTCCATGTCCACGAAGCTCTACTGGCTAAATGAGTATGTTTTGAGCATCTTCACGCCTCAGTGAGCACGAAATAGCACTGGATAAGTGAGTTTATTTTGAATATCTCCACGTCTCAACGAGCACGAAGCAGTGCTGGATAAGTGAGTTTATTTTGAACATCTCCACGTCTCAGTGAGCCCGCAACTCTACTAGCTAAATGTTCATCAATTCTTCTCCGGAATGAGCTCTGGGGGACCTCAACTAGACCAAAGGTTATAGTTGGTAGAAAAGTCCTTCCTGAAGTTCTGGGAAATTGGTCGCACGAGAGCTGCAGATTTGTAAATGCTTAAAAGCAAGGAAGGAGAAACTAACTGAGCTCATGCAAATTAGCAAACAGCCTTTAACAAAATAATCATATTTACATTCACCCTAAAATTTTGGAATACAATGTCAGTGTATAATTCGGATCGAGCCTCCCAGTTCCTAGTTGGTATTGCATTAAGAAGGCTGGGGGGGGCTGTCTTGATAGCTGTACCATGTACTACCTTACGCGTCCCTTTTTGATTAAGTCCTCGATCGCCTCCCTGAGGGCCCGACAATTTGATGTGCTGTGACTAGCCTCATTTTGAAAGGCACAAAACTCTTCCTGATTTTTTCGTCTGTAAAGGATTATGGAGGGTGGGGGCACCCCAAAATCTTCCTTGTTCCTCTCTGTCATGAAGATCCTATCCTGGGAATCTGACAGGATGCTAAATTACTCATAACAACCCAAAAATTGGGGTCGTCCACCCTGGGACTTTTTGGGCTTGTTGGCCGCTCGCTCGGCGAAGGGGTCACCTTAATCCACGTCGCTCCTCCTCTTGCCACGAGAGGAGTTGGCCCTTTCATCCTTCTTGTCAAACCTTTTCGGGCCGAAGGTTTCTTTCCATTTGATTTGCTTGGCAGCTCGCTCATAGAACTTGATGAGGTCCTTCACCGGGGACTTATACAGACTCTTGTACAGCTTTCCATCTTTACAAAGTCCCGCGGAGATGGTGGCCAGCATGGTTTCTTTAGATGGATTCTCCACCGAATTAGCCTCGTGTCTGAATCTAGCAATGTAGTCCTTGAGCGACTCATGCTTGCGCTGAAAAACCATAGCAAGGTGGAAGGGGGGTTGTCAAGTCTCTCAAACAATAAGGAAATTAATAGAGTGGTAGGCAAAAATTAAAATGCAGAATTAAAGATGGATTTGGATCTTTCCCTTATCTCG
>JANHAO010005695.1:0-22449 GCA_026873985.1 Saraca asoca | reverse complement strand
CTTGTAGCTTCTAGAACGAACCTCACCCAATTAGATCTTGGGAAGGGCCGAAATTTGTGAGTTGCCATGAAAATTTTTGAACTTTTTCTCTCTAGAATTCCGGCCATCTCCTTCAGTAACCTACTGTATGGTCATGTCAAACTTTAGTCTTTCATCTCATCTGTACTAGGCCATATCTTTTTTTGTGCATGTTTTATAGCTATTGGCATGACAACTTTGCTTTTTTTTACGATTTATTAGATCAAGAATAGCTAGACATCTTCTGGGCTCTTCGGTTGAGTCAGATTAGTCTATATATAAGGTGCGAGAGACCACTCTTCTTCCTTCATATGGAAAAACTGGTGGGTATCTTAGACAAGCCCCCCATGTTCATGGTGGTACGAACTTTTGGTGGAGTTTTAAATGATACATACAATTTGCTGAGAGAATTCTTTTTGGAGGATCTTAGGAAGTTTTGTTATCAGAGTCTTCTTCGAGTAATCCCTCTTTGAGGATCTCAGGAAGTTTTGTTACCTTCCTCTGCCACCTCTTTGTGGTTAAGTTGATTAAAGTAGTTCTTCACTTCTGTTCTTTAGTCTCTTTGCATGGCAAGACAATCTGATCGATCTCTCTACGTGCCCAAGAGTTACAGAGCCGAGGGATGAGCTTTTAGTTTGGGAGGAGGAGGAGAAAGATGAGCTAAAAATGTCTGGCCTGTTCATAGGTTATAGCTTTTAAAAGGCCAGTTCCTCCTGCTTATTATAACTGTAGGCTTATTCCAATCTTTGTACTTCAAATTTTCTTGTATAAATTGACTTTGTTGAAAGAGGTTTTTAGTGAAATGCTATGTACTACTCTTGTTTCTTCGATTGCATCTTGTTGCACATTTTGTATATTACAGAGGATAACATGTATGCCCATGTACATCAAATCTAAACAAAAATGGGGTTGAATAACCAATCGGCCACATTGACTTATTTCAACTAATAAACAAGATTGAGCACCAAAGTGCTTCAGCTAGTATCAAACTTTTAGTTCGCAAGACCGTTGCAAGTAATAAGCTAAGCAAGACGTGTCCTTGATAGGCAATGCTTAGATTATGTTTTAGTTAATATGAGTTCACGGGTGATTAGGTGCACCTGAGCTGTAAGTTGACGTGCTCGGTGGGCGATTAGGTGCACCTAAACTATTGAGATTACATGTTTGGTAAGTGATTAGGTGTGCCTAAGCTGAGATAGGTGCACAGTGAGTGATTAGGTGTACTCAAATTAGCACAAGGTCATGAGGGTGATTAGGTGCATCTGAGTTGAAGCGAGATTGGGTACATAGTGGGTGATTAATTATGCATGCAGTAGCATGAAGTCGCAAGGGTGATGAGGTGTGCTCGAGTTGTCAATGGGTGATTAGGTGCACTTGAGCTAAAGCAAGATCGACTGTGCAGTGGGCGATTGGGTGCGCACATACTAGCATGAGGTCACGTGGGCACGCACTGGCATGAGATTGCAAGGGTGATTTGGTGCACTTGAGCTGAAGTGAGGTCAAATGTGTAGCGGGCGATTATGTGCACATGCACTGGCATGAGGTTACGGAGATGATTAGGTGTGCCCGAGCTATTAGTAGGTGATTAGGTGCACTTGAGTTGAAGTGAGATTGAAGGCGCAGTGGGCGATTAGGTGCACATGTGTTGGTATGAGGTCACGAGGGTGATTAGGTGCACCTGAGCTATTAGAAGGCGATTAGGTGCATTTGAGCTAAAGGAAGGTCGAATATGCGTAGGCGATTAGGTGCACACGCACTAGCACTAGGTTGTAGGGGTGATTAAGTGCACTTAAGCTGAAGCAAAGTGAAGGTCGCATGAAAGCTGTGAATATTAGATCGCATGGAAGTTACGAGTAATAGGTTGCAAGGAAGCTACGATTGATAGGTTGGTTGCAAAATGGCCAGAATTGTAGCTCATGCGTTACGATCTGTGATCTGGTAGGTAGTTTAATACGCTTGTTTTATATGTAACTCTTTAATTTCTGTGGGTAGTGTAATGGTTACCGTCTTTGGTAGACGTGTCTGATTTTAATATTGACATGCACTGAGTTGTTGGATTGCGGGCTATTCGAAGAACTTTAAGATCTAATGGCTAGAACATGTGCAATAAAAGTCAGGAAACTTTTTTCCCCTTTCATTTGTCATTTGGAGTCTATTATACTCAGACTCTTTCTTTCCACTTGTTCTATGGGTTCTGCGACCGTTTGCTGTCATCCACCACTTTTAGCCCTATTCTAGTTTTTCTGAGTCTGTCAGACCAAGTTTTGGTTACTGGGAATCAGTTTTATTCACGCTTCAGATTTTTTCTTCATTTGGCACGGTAAACTTTTATCCCTGGGTTCTTGTTTCTAGGTTTTAGTTTTAAAGTCCTTGTGAGTTTGTTTGCTATTGACAAAAAATTGGAATGCTGGTTGACTTTTTATGTATTTTTCCCTCAACTGTGTTTAGTTTGTTTGCTAGTAGATATTAGGGTTTTTGGCAATGGTGGAGTTTTCAACTAGTTTTCTGGGCTTCATTGGCCCAATAGTCGAAACCTTTCTTGTACTTTGAATTTGGGTCTAGATGACTCAAGGCAGTCACGATCTTTTTTTTTAGGATGAATTGTTTAGGGTTAAAGATTGGTTTATATCTAGCGACCTGATCATTTCTTTCTTCTTTTCATGTAAATGTCTCCGCCTTGTAGATACCGCTGCCACCACCTAATAGTCAATAAAGATAATGAGTCCAAAGAGAGTGGGGAGGTGATCCATGTCACTGGGGGCACGACCTCTCAGAGTGTCAAGGTCGTAAGTGAGTTTGTAGCTCACTTCAGGCCAGAGGGGTCTGCAGCTCGCTTCTCTTTCATGCGTCACCCTTCCAGCATCAAATTCAAAGAGCTTAGAGAGATCGTTGAGGCATACTTTTTTCCAAAAGGTTGCCGTGTTTTAGCATCATCTCACAATGATCACACTGTTCATCCTTTTAAGAAGTTTGTAGCCATCAGTGTCTAGCACCTTAATGTGGGTCTTAGGTTCCCAATGCCCTCTTATATAATTGACTTTCTGGATGAGTTAAAACTCTCTCTTGCTTGGCTAACTCCTAATGTGTACTCTACACTGACTTCTCTAACGCTGGTCCCTCTTGAAAATGACCTCCTTCGCCCTTCTGCTAGGGTCCTTTGCCATCTCTATAGTATTAAGAGTATTGAACAGTAGGAAGGGATTAACTACCTTTCAGCTTGTCCTTTTAAATATAAAAAGGTTTTACCCCATGGGGATGCTAAGGGGAAGTCCAACGTAGGTCATTATAAGACCTGTTGGTTTTATATTTCTTGTCCATCCCTGTGTCATCTTAAAAAATTTTCATTCATTTTGAATCCAGGTAAGTGAGCTGGGAGGACGCAGGCTAATCTTATCTTTTATTTTGTTTCAAGTCTAACTTTTTGCTGTATTCTTTGTAGATAGGGCAAGGAAAGAGAGGCCATAGTTGAGTGTAGAGGAGATTGAGGTGCTTGATCAATTTGCTATCTTCGATGATTTGCAGAACAACTTGAAATTCGATAAGAAGTGCTTTTGGGCTCAAAGGCTTTCTCGTACTCTTAGTACTGAGCTTCTCAATAGTTCACGAGACATCGGAGTTCATGGAGTCGATTTCAGTGAGCGAAGTAACATAGGGAGAGTTGACCTGATCAGACCTCCTCCCTCAGCTAGGTTAAGTGGTGTTACTGTTTCAGCATTTGTTTGAGCTGGTCTTCTTTCTTCCTCAACAGTCGTGGAGGGGACTATATTGGCACTGGTCATTGTTTCACAGTTGGGACTGACTGAGGTTGAGAGGGTGCCACCAAGGTCTCCTGATTGTGAAGAGGCCTTAGCTGAGCCTCATCCCAAGAAACAGAAGACTAGTAAGGGGAAAGAGATTGCTATCAGCCTAGAGGAGTCTGACAATACTTCGAGGAACATGTCTAGAGGCTTAGGTCTAAAGACACTAGTGTTCTACAATGTTCTTCACAATAATATGGACCAGATTCTGGGGACCCATACAAAGTCACTGGAGACAGAGGAGATTCGTGGTAGCGCTTTATTGAGTATACTGGCTCGTCATTATTTACTGGTTAGTACCATTCTTCTATGATTTTCTTATTCTTTGGTGGATGGTCTAATGCCATTTGATCCTTTCAAAGGGCATTGGAGATAATGAAATTTAGTGACTAGGTCTTACTTTGGGAAGAGGAGCAAAGCAAGCTACAACATGATTTGGTTATCGTGACCAAGGAGGCAACAGAGTTAAGAAAAAAGTTGGAACATACTGAGGCCTATCTATAGAATGTTGACATTACAAGGAGAAAGGCTGAAGAGACCTTGGCTCGTGAAATGACCACCTTAATTTTGAGACTCCACCAGGCCAACGATGAACTAAGGCAGAGGAGAGAGGAAATGGTAGTTCTGGCGAGGGGAGTCAAGGTCCTTGAGAAGAAAATGCAAGCTGCTTGGGAGAGGGCAGCTCATGTTGAGGACAGAGTAATACGAGTTGAAGAGGAAGTCAAGCAAGCTATTAAGAGGGTTACCCAAGTTAAAAAGGAGATCACTAAGGTCAAAGGGGAGACATCAGTCATGGTGGCTAAGGTTGAAGAGGCTGCAATCTTTGACACCACTGATAGCTTTATGTACACCTTGTGGCAGAAGTATCCAGACTTTGATTTCTTGTTCTTTGGTAAAGAGATTAAGGCGATCATTCAAGGCTTTATTAGGGATGTGAAGGCAACCTCAGCCTTAGGTGCTAAAATTGTTAGCGATCTCCCTGTTCAAGATAATGACCAGGCCGAGAGCAGCTCATTGATGCAAGAAGCAGCCATGGTAGGACTCGAAGATCAGGTGATAGAGAATCCGCCTACACCTGTTATGGACTCCTTAGCTCCTTAGGAGCTATCTGGCCCTTTAGCCTCTTCTTAGATAGTGCCTCTACATTTTGCTTCATGCCTTGTATTCCTAAACATTTTTTCCTGATGCCAATTGTAATTGAGATTCTTCTATTTACTGTGTGAATTATTTCTTTTAGTTGCTTTGATCACCCTTTTGGATTTTTGCTTGATTGAATACTTGAATATTTTGCTAGCAATTCATGACTTTGTGCTAAGAAGTTAAATTAACTGTCCGTTTTTATGTTTTTAAGATGATGTTCCGAGCTACTGATCTGAATGCTCGATATGAGAGTTAAATAATTCTAAGTGGGTTGTGTTACCAGTGCAGACTGTAGTAGATAAGTATGGACTTTGTAATTCCTTAGGATAGTTGGTTGGGCTATTATCCTGGGATATAGTTTCTTTATCAAGTATAAGTGTAGTTAACTTTGAAGGAATGCATTGGAGAACTCTTTAAACTTAAAATCAACAAAGGAATTTTTGGATCTTTTTATTTGAAATTTTAAAGAATGTTATAGATTTATGAGGCTAAGCTTTGCCTTTATTGATAATATGGCCAGAGATGTGTGGTATTCCATGCTTGAGAGAGTGAGTTCAGCCCCATTCACATCAGCCAAGTGGTATAACCCGTTGCCCAAATTCTTTTTTACTACGAATGGTCCTTCCCAGTTGGGACCAAAAGTCCCTTTTCTAGGTTTGTGAGCTCCAAGTAGGATAAGTCACAGTATGAGGTCACCTACTCTATAGCTTTGAGTTCGGACCTTTTTATTATAATATCTAGCAATCCGATCTTCATAAGTTACGATTCTGAGGCAAGCTGTGTCTTTTAGTTCTTCAACGAGGTCAAGACTTGCAGCGAGTAGTTGATCATTTTCCTCTAGATTGAAAGTTGCTCTCCAGTGTGAAGTTACTTCATATTCCACTGGTATCATTGCTTCAGATCCATAAACCATCAAGAAGGGAGTCTCTCCTACAGTGTTACGAGCTATGGTTCTATAGACCTATAGTACTTTTGGCAGCTAATCTACTCATGCTCCCTTCCTAGCCTCCAGTCTTGTTTTCAGGATCTGCTTAATGATCTTGTTCATAGCCTTGACTTATCTGTTAGCCTGAGGATGGTCTACTACTGAGAAGCTCTTTTTAATTCTGAGGTCGTTATAGAAATTGATAAACTGCTCACTGGTGAATTGATTCCTGTTGTCTGTTACGATCTGCTGAAGAACTCTAAACTAGTAAATGGCATTGCTCCAAACAAAATTTTCAATCTTGAAAGGGGAGATTTCAGCCAACTCCTTCGCTTCAGCCCACTTGGTAAAATAGTCAATAGCAACCACTGCATGCTTGTAGTTTTCATGACCTATGGGGAAATGCCCCATTTCATGAAGGGCCAAAGGCTAACCATTTGTTGAAGGCTAGTTGGAAGAGCTCAGGGAAACTTGGAGAACCTTTAACATTTATCACATTGTTTAACAAGGTTGATCGCGTCCTTCTTCATGGTTGGCAAGAAGAAACCTTGTCGGAGTGCTTTTTGAGCTAAAGATAGTTCCCCAGCATGGTTTTCGTAATGCTTGGCATGAATATCTTCAAGGATGGAGTCATAATTAGGGCCATCGATACATCTGAGGAATGGAGTTGAAAAACCCCTTTTATAAAGCATATTATCGATAATACAGTACCTAGCAGCTTGGGGCTCGCATTCGACGCACTTCTAACTTATTTTTTGGGAGCTCGCCATCTTATAGATATTTTAGGATTGGGCTTATCCATGAGTTCTAGGCCACAACAGTTGTTGTTAGGATATCTTTTTGCTCGATGCTTGGTGACGAGAAAGTTTTCACTAGGATTTCACCTAAGAAATCTATATCCTTGGTTGCAGCCAAGCGAGCTAATGCATCTGTGTGTGCATTTTGAACTCGTGGGACCTGACTAATCCTATGCCTCTGGAAATTATTAAGTAATTCTTAAACTTTCTGGAGGTAGGCAGTCATTTTCGAGCTTTTTGCTTGGTACTCACCCTTTATGTGACAAACAATGAGTTGAGAGTTGCTAAAGATCCTTAAATTCTTGGCTTGTACCTTTCTTTCTAAACAAAGTCCTGTGAGCCGTGCCTTATATTCTACTTCATTGTTGGTGGCTTGAAATTCAAATCACAATGCACAGAGGATTTTATGCCGCTTTGGGCTCAATAATAACACTCATGCCCCTACTTTTTGCTCATAAGAGAACCCATCCACAAAAAGTTCCCACTGTGAACCTTTTGGAGTTTCCACTTCGTTCCCTACTAGTCTTGTAAACTCTGCAATGAAGTTCACTAACGCCTACCCCTTGATTACTGACCTTAGTTTGTATTGGATATCAAATTAGGCAAGTTCGATAGCCCGCTTAAGCAAGTGACCTGAGGTGTCAGTCTTTTGTAAAGTTTGCCTCAATAGATATTGAGTGAACACCTCGATGGTATGTGCTTGAAAGTAAGGTCGCAGCTTCCTAGAAGTGATCACGAGATAATAGGTGAGCTTCTCCATTAGCATGTAGTTCTCCTCTGCATTTACCAACCTTTCACTCACATAATAAACTGGAAGTTGGATCCCATTTTCATCCCAGACAAGGGCTGCACTGATAGCATACTGGGACACTCCTAGGTAGAGAATGAGATTCTCACCCTCCTGCGATTTGGATGATAGTAGGGCTCAACCCATGTATTCCTTCAAGTGTTGGAAGGTGGTTTACCCTTCCTCAGAACATCGAAAAATGGCTTGCATTTATCTATTGCCTTGGAGATGAACCTACCAAGTGCTACAACTCGACTAGCTAGACTTTGTACATTTTTGAACCTGGTTAGGGATCTTATGTCAATGAGTGCCTTGATTTTCTCTGGGTTTGCTTTAATCCCCTTGCTATTTACCATAAACTTGAGGAATTTTCCTGAAGACACTTCGAATGCACACTTTAGTGGATTCAATTTCATCTGGTACCTCTTTAAAATTTGAAACATTTCCTCCAAGTCCCTTACGTGCTCTATGACCTATTTGGACTTTACAAGCATATCGTCCACATAGGCCTCCATATTTTTCTCAATCTGTTCTTTGAACATCATATTGACCAGGCGCTAGTAGGTTGCTACTGTATTCTTCAGCCTGAAGGGCATCACCTTATAATAATAAAGTCCACAATCTATAATGAATAAGGTGTGCTCTTTATCTTGGGACTCCATAGGTATCTGATTATATCCTGAATAAGCGTCTATAAAGCTAAAGAGCTGATGTTTGGCTGTTGCATCAACAAGCTGGTCAATTCTAGGTAACGAGAAGTTATCCTTTGGATAAGCTTTGTTAAGGTCAATGAAGTCTATGCATGTTCTCCACTTCCCATTTTTCTTCTTTACCAAAATAGGATTCGCTACCCAGGTCGAGTAGTGGGTCTCTCAGATGAACTTACTTGCCAAGAACTTGTCTACCTCTTCTTTGAGAGCTATTAATCGTTCAACAGTCAGTGGTATCCTCTTTTGGTAAACTAGTTTATGGAGGGGATCTATGTTCAACTTATGTGACATAATCTTGGGGTTAATCCCTATCATATCTTCATGATTCCATGCAATGACGTCCATATTCACTTTTAGAAAATCTACTGGTTAGACTTTCACATTATGGGGTAAGTTCCTACCCAGCTTGAGGCATCTCTCACAATCTACCTCACTGACCTATACCTCTTCAAGCTCTTCTATAGGTCTGATTTCCCTTTCTACATCTAGGTCGTGAGGGTCAAGATCATGACCCACTCCCATGATGATTGCAACTTGCTGTTCCTCATTGGAGACCACATCCACTCTTTTCCCTTTCTTCGCAACTCGTAGCATTGCCAATCAATGTACTCTTTCTTCACACACACCTAACTCGATTGGAGGTTGGGAATCATACCGTCAATGTTCTAGTAGACATGACTAAATCTAGGTCATTCATTGCGGGTCATCCTAACACTAAAATGTAGGCTAAGGGGCAGTTAACGACCAGGAAATCAACTAAAATGGTGGCTCAACAATTTTGGTCCCCCAGGGTGATAGGGAGTCTAACTTGTCCTATGGGAAAGATAGCATCTTCGGTAAAGCCAAAAATAGCTTCAGGTAGCTTTTGTTTAGCCCTATTTACTCAAAGTACTTTTTGTACATGACGTTTATTAAACTTCCTGTGTCCAACATATTTCTCCGTACTTCGGTGTTACTAACCTTTGCTGATATGATGAGAGCATTATGTGGGATGATTGGATTCCTTGTGCATCATCACCTACAAAAATGATGCATTCAGATGCTGTCTTAGCTCTCTTAGTGGGTCTTTCTAACTCACAATCCACGGACAAGATGTAGCTTACCTTCCACATATAATGCTTATGTGATCCACGTGAAGTTCTTGCAATATGCGGCCCACCATGGATGGTGTAAATGGTCCTTACCATGGCTAGTTACTCTTGCTCGGCCTGTTAGGATGGCTGAGTTAACGATTGGGATCATTGGGGTCGCTGTTTTGTAAGTTGCACTATATAATCTTTCAAATGTCCTCTTCTAATTAAATCTTCAATCGTGTCCTTAAGCGATCTACATTCTAAAGTATTTGTGGTAAGCATAGAATCTTCTAGCATCCTTATACTTGTTTGGAGTCTTCAAGGGTCTAGGTTGTCTAAAATCTTTCTTGTGCCTCTCAGTGGCAAATATCCTGTCAGGGTGTTAGACAGGATACTGTAATTATCATGATGACCTTGAGGTTCAGATTGCTCTTTCCTTGCTTTCTTGGTTAGTTAAACTTTGGTGCTAACATTCTGACCCATTTTGCCCTTTCCATGGTTACTCCTTCTTTTGTTCTGATTGAAAGTGGAGTTACCTATCTTGCTTCTTTGTCCAGGTCTCTTTGAATTGAAGGTTTCCTCCAATCTGACCTTTTTTGTAGGTCGCTCATAAAATTCTCCCAGATCTCTTACTGAAGATTTGTAAATACTGTCGTATAATTTTTCATCTTTACAAGGACCTATTGAGTTGCTGTTAGAATGCTATTATTTGAGGGGTTGTCTACGTTATTCACTTTACTACGAAACTTGGTGATATAATCTTTCAACGACTCGTCTTTCTACTAAAAAATTGTAACGAGGTGACAAGACGGTGTGAACTGTCTCCTTAGAGCTTTGTATTGGTCAATAAATTTCTTTTGGCACTCCTTCCAACTTCTAATGCTGTGAGCTGGAAAGTTCTTAAACCACACCCTGGGTACATCTCCAAGAGTAGCTAGAAAAACATAGCACTTAACCAGGGGGTTGGTTATCTGGAGATCCATCTAGATGTTGAAGGCATCCAAGTGGTCATAAGGATCGCTTTTCCCATCATATGATGGGATAACAAGGACTTTGAACTAGTGAGGAAGGGGTTCTGTCTCAATTTCCTTACATAACGGGGTCCTCTCCTTGTAGCAATCTAACTAATCTTGAGCTGAGGGGCATTTCTCCAATCACTAAACCCTTTATAATAACTCGTATACCATCAAATTTTGCGTTTTGGATCGATGACCTCTAGTGCTATTGCAAACTATGTTTAAGCCCTCAATGTAATGTGAGCTTCTAGGTCATCTGCTTCTATGATTATCACAATCTTAGCGATCTTGTGACTCAGGTTGCGAACTGGAGGAGTGAATTGAGTCTGCATATTGAAGTCCTTCTCCTATCGATTTCTCTCCTTAAGGTGCACCTTTTTTTGTGACCCCTGGTCTGTTTTTCCTACTGCTATAGCTTTAGCCTATCTTTGGACTTTGTGGGTGTGCACTTGAGTTAATGCTGCAACGGTGTCAATAAGTTTTCTGACTGTGTTTTTGAGCGCCTCCTGGTGTCAATGCAATGCCTGCACACCATCAGTTTCCGGGGGAATGGAAGAAGCATTTGCTAGGACTGGACTCCTTCTTCTAACATGTTTCATTTTTGTTACTGATGACCATCCTACTGGTTTGTGGTGGCTCTAAAGCTCTTGGTTGTTCTTCCTCTTGCCATCTCAGTTGGTTGTTGAATTAATAAGGAAGTAGTCTAGCCCCACCGGGCATGCCAAAATATTGATGGTCAATTTTGATAATCAGTCAACCAAAGGTTTTGGAACCCAAACTGCAGTATGAGAAGTGAAAATATGGAGAAACAATGAAAGTAAGAAGAAGAAGAGTAAAATGAACACACATGATTTTATCGTGATTCGGCTAAAGCCAGTATGACCCCTACGTCCACGGTTACTATATTTGCTATTGGCAGTTGTTTCACAATTCTATCTGGCAGAATTACAACACTTTCAGTTCTCTCGGTAGTTCAGCAGAGTTTCTGCATGTAATTTTCTTGCCTATTGCAATGGTTTCCCCTCCTATTTATAGAAGTAAGGAAGGCTACAAGTTGTAATTTAACGTTGTAAAACTATGATTACAACCGTATCAGGCAATAAATGTGGGGCAAATCATTATCGATCTTTAGAGGCTGATTTGTCAGTTGAAAGTGTGTTGCAGGCTGCCAGTCAGACATAGCTGTGTCCAATTATGTCGGGGGGAGCTTGCTATAGTCTTGGTCCGCTGGAGGCTTCAAGCTCGTGTTGTGCGATTTGCTAACCTACTTCAATGACCTCACTTTTTGTCTTGATCTGATCCATTGGGCCTTCGCTGGCCCATTCCATTTGATCCATAAAATACCTATAACAATAGGTTATTGAGATTATGAGTGGTGTTTCATTTAATAATAATACTAAAGTTGAGTTAAAAAAATATAATTTTCCAGTATATTGCATAAATTTTATCAACTTCATGGGTCATATTGATTTATTAATTTAATTAATATGTCAGATTTGTCCAACTTCATTGTTAAAATCATACGAGAGAAAGTGCCTCAAGAATATTGGGAGCTGTATTTATTGCACTTGCAATCAGACTTCCTAGCTTTAATCTATCGTCGATAAAAATTTATTTATCTTAGGTTAAAAGGATAAGTGTGGAGATGCAATAAAATGACATATTTCAAAATATAATGCAACATGTAAATAAAAACTAAAATATGTATAATGATTTCATGTGCAATAGTATTGAGGATTTCTTTTTTAAGTTTCATTGACTCATCCAATTTAACTCCTAAAATACCTATCACCTCAATAATACTAAAAGGGACCAAACTTTTTGGCCTGTTTTTAGTTTATTCTATTGTAGGATATTACACTTGAAAACATAAATGATAATTTATGATGCATAAATGTGATCTAACATGATTAATGCATCAACAATTTAAAACAATAAAGAGTAACAAAATATATCTATAAAAAAGAATACATGTGAAAATAAGAAAAAAATAAATTACAAATTAAAAAAAAGAAATAAGATAAGGGGTTAGGAAGATAGAAACTTACTGGTCTTTACCCTCAGCCTTTTATGTTTAAAGAATAAAAAAGAAAAAAAAGAAGAAAAGAGAAAGAAATGATAAGAGGAAAGATGGTGACTATCAAAACTTAAGAAATTAAAAAAAAAAAAAAAGATAAAAAGCAAAAGTGGCATAGGAAAATAATGATAGAGAATATAGGTCTCTATCACTAGCCTAGATTAAGAAAAGGGGGGAAGAGGGAAAAAATGATAGAGACTTATTATATTTTAAGAAAGAAAAGAAAGAAATAATAAAAATAAAATAATATAACCAAATCCACTTTTAACCTCTTTAGCAAACATAGGCCAATGCTTCTGTGATTCACCATTTTCTTCTTGCTTTCTCATTTTTTTATACAACTCAACAACTAAAAGGTTAGGAATCATTAAGCTTAAATACAAGACAGAGAAAGTACATTTCCACATTTCAAAGGTTAGTATTCTCTGAGGTTGAAACTAAGGGTTTGATTTTTTTTTTTTTAACTTTTTCTTCTTTCTTTTCTCAAATTTATCTTTTCATACCATCAGTTTGGTTTTTCTTCTTTGTAGTTATCATCTTTTTTTTTTTTAAAAAAAATATTCTTCTTGAACAACATGTTCATTTTTAATTTTGATTATTTCTACTCTTTCTAAAATGCAATCATGTAAACAAAAATTTAAATATAAAAATAACAATAAAAAATCTATGTACATGTATGAGGATATGGAAAGATAAAAGAGATATACAAGTAGATTTAAGTTATGAAATTTAAAGATAAGGGTTCTTTGCTATTTATTTCTTTGTTCTATTTTAAGAGAAAGCAAAATAAGTTTTTTCTTCTTATCTCTCCTCTTCTTTCTCATATGGGAGCCTTTTATTTATTCAAAAGAAATTTGCACTTTTATAATCTGGTTTTTACTTGATTTCTCTTGATTGTAACTTGTTTTCTTTGATTTACAGGTTGTTGATCAATTATCATTGGATTTTAGGTTGCTCTCTCATTTTAGGAAAGCTTGAGTTGTATAAGAAAGCTTATTTTGGGAAATTTTCTTTGCTTAGGAAAAAAGAAAATGACAGTAGAGGTTTACAATTGTAGATTAAATTCTCAATTGAAATTTTTTGTTTTGTTTTTTTTTGTCTTATATATTTTCCTAATATAAAGTGCACCAAACTTAATAGTTTTTTCTTGGTATTTGTATAATGAGCTTAAAAATTCTATTTCATGTGTGATATTTTTATAATTTTACTCTTATAAAAATAATAAAAAAGAAACAAATATTAATGAAATTTTTTGTCTTGAAAGTTTACTGTCAATTGCTCATAAAACATGTTAAAATCAGGTAAAATTAGATGTCCACAACTGCCCCCTTTACTCATCCTTCTAGTATTAGAAGGTGGGTGAGAGTGTGGACGCCAATTTTCTAGAAAAAACACAAAATCTTAAGAGTTAGCAACACATGTGTGAATATAAGACTATAAAATGAAAGAGTGACAAGTTTTCCATTTGTTTGAATTGCTCATAATTAGCTGAATTCATCTTGAAAGTAAAAAGCTTACTTTTTACAAGCTTGATTCACCATTGTTGGGTTTGATTTAACAACAAAGAGTAAAAGATATGTTTTTCACACACTTGACACACCAATGCTGGGTTTAATTTAACAATTGGAATGCAAATGACCTACCTTTCATAGGCTTGATCTACCAGTACTGGGTTTGAGTTAACAATAAAAAGTAAAAGATATGCTTTTCATAGGCTCAACCCACAAACGCGAAGTTTGAGTTAACAATAAAAGGTAAAAGACTTGCTTTTCATAAACTTAACCCATTAATGCTGGGTTTGAGTTAACAATAAAAAGTAAAACACCTACTTTCACAAGTTTGACCCATCAATGCTATGTTTGATTTAACAATTGGAATGTAAATGACCTACCTTTCACAAGCTCAACTTGCCAATTTTGGGGTCTAGTTAACAATAAAAAGTAAAAGACTTGCTTTTTATAGGTTTGACCCCACCAATGCTGGGTTTTATTTAACAATTGGAAGGTTGATGCAGTTAGAAAAACACAATATATAAGTGAACATGGTACAGAATATAATACATGTTTCAAGTTAAATGGACCAATTTTCCTTTTTTCCTTTTTAATATTTTTCATTTTCACCTCACGCAAGATTCTCCTCAATAATGTCATGGATAAATAATGTCAACCTTTATTGCTGGCTGATAGAGTTCTAGTATCTTAAACTTTTTTTATCCGTTGATTGTCATTGATTTTCTTTGAAACACAATAAGTCACTTGCCATTTTATTGTGATATCTAGGAATGATCAAACTATCTATCCCTTGTTATATTTTCATTTCACCAAGTAATTTTGCCTACACTTGGATGCATGTAATAACAATTTTCTCTTGGTATTCCAAAAACTTTTCATAAGAATGTATCATCAATTTCTTATCAAATAGTGGTTGAAAGAGTTAACGGTCATCATATTAAAAGTATAATGAGAATAAAATTGCTGTAAGTATCCAAGAAAATGGAACATCATTTGGACAATGAAGAAGGTATATAATAGGATTCTTGGAAATTGATCGAACAAGAAACTTCTAGTTATTGTGGTGACAAACCTAAGAAAAATCAATGCTAATTGCCCCTATGCATTTGAACACTTATTGAATAGGTAGTAAATATTGAAATGCCCCAATATTTGTCGTGTTATGAAGTTGTTGGGCAAATCAAATACAGAGCAAACATGCTTCATGAATAATATTTTTTCATTCTATCTGTATTGGTAAGGTGTGGCAATTTATCCCCATCTACCTTCGTGAGTATTAAAGCTTTTCTAGAAAAAGCTCTTTTTACAGTGGAAAGTCCTTCATAATTGGACATTCATTTATTATGACCATCTTTCTAAATTAGAAGTATCATTTTTAATACCAAGTCATCTTCCTTGAATTGGTGAGGGTGTACTTTCTTAGCATGAGTTCTCATTAGCCTTTTTGGTAAAGTTGTTCATGGCATAACATTGTTAATCTTTTTTCTTTAATGAGATTCAATTAATTATATCAAGCTCAAACCCATTTTGCTTTTTCTAGTTGTGCTTCCATTAAAACCCTTAACGAAGGTGTCAGTCCCAGTATAGAAAAATTAAAATTGCAAAATGAATCAGATCTCGCCCTTTTCTCGTTAGAGAATTATATACACTAGTATCAAAGATTATTTTTCTTTTAATGAGATATGCAAAGAATTGATAATCAATTAAGGTGAAGATAATTGAAGTTAGAAGTTGGTAACAACAATAATTAGAATGCAGTAAATAAAAAAGAAAGTTAGAGACACAATTTTTAAAGTGGTTTAACTTGAATTAAAACTACAATTCAAGTTTACTCCACTTGATCTTTCTCAATCAAAAGACCTCTAAATTAATAACACAAACTATCAGGATTGACAAGCTCCTGAAATATTAGTCTATATAACAAACACACAAGAATTTGATACGTATCTTGCTAACCTAGAAGAATTTATACAGGCTCTTCTAAACCTAGATAGATTTTTAACACCTAGAAATCTCAAATAAAAAGAATTAAAGTAGAAAAGGATTGAGAATACAATACCGATGTTTAAGATGAAAATCTCAAAACAAACTATCATAAGCTGCAGATGATCTTTGATCCAATGATCTTAAAGAAATCTTGAGAATTTAATGAAGTAGAGAGAAAAATTATGTTAAGCTCTTTCTCAGATAGTTTCACAGTGAAATCTTAATGAAAATTTGTGTGAAAGCATTTATATAGGATGGAAGGTTAGGCTTGAATAACTACTGTAACTATCTATAACAAAAAAATTGAATTTCAGTTGCTGAATCAAAGCAGCATCGATTACTGTTTGTTATTCATTAATGTATAGAAGTGTAATCGACTTACAGTTTGTTGAAAATAGTCTTCGCATCGATTACAGCATCAAAGTAGCCATATTTTCCAACCTTCAATAAAAAGAATTTTTTTCACACATCGAAGTGACTTCGATTTAAACATGAGTTTTTCAAAAGTTCTTTAATGCATCGATGTCACATTGAAGTATGATGTAAAAAATTATTTTAAAAAGAATTGTTTTCTTGAAGCAAGTTCTCTACCTCATTGTTTAATTAAAAATATTTAGATCAAACATTATCTAAGCTTATTTACAAAAGATCCTATTTAAAACAAAATAAGTCCTAAAAAAAAATTTGGATCTCTTTAGTCTTGAATTAAGTATCTTTGAACCTTTTGATCCTGCAAAGTAAATAAAAAACACTAAAACAAATTGTTAGATAAAAATTGTTTTTCAACATTAAAACTAAGGAAAATATGTAGCTTAGAATAATTTAGGCTAACAAAAGGAATTTCAACCTCAATGGGAAGCAATACCTCCATGCCATATAGCAAAGAAAATGGAGTGGCTTTCGTAGAAATGCAAATAGAGGTTTGACAACCATGGAGCAAGTGGAAGCATCTTATGCCAATATTTTTATGTTATTGTCATCTTTGGATGATCTTTTTATGGTTTTTATTGGTTGCTTGTACGGCTCCATTCATTTTGGGATGATATGACACTAAATTGTGATGTTTTATCTTGAATTATTCACACATCTCTATTATCATCTTATTGTTGAAATTTGTGGTGTTATCAGTCATAATTCTTTCCAGCAAGCGATAGTGACATATCATATCCCTTTTTATGAATTTCTAAATGGAATTTTGAGTCACACTAGGATAGAAGGAGGCCTCAACCCATTTAGTGAAAGAGTCAATGGTTATGAAGATGAATTGATGTCCATTTGAAGCCTTTGGTTCAATTAGAACAATGACATTAAGGCCTTACATCGAGAATGGCTATGCTGCAGATAAGACATTTAATGAAGTAGGAGGAGTATGAATTATATTGGCATTAACTTAACATTTGTGGTATTTTCTCATATGATTGATGCTGTCACTCTCCATTATTAGTCAAGAGTAACCTGCTCTCAAAAATTTTCTTGCCATAGAATGCCTGTTTGAATGTGTTGCACAAAAACCTTCATATACTTCTTCAATAATCTTTCTTGCTACTATCACATCAACACACCTTAGCAAAATAGTGTCATGATTCCTTTTATATAGTATTTCTGCATTCAAAAAGAAGTCCATTGTCATTCTCCTTATATATATTTTTTTTCATTCGTGGAGGCTCTTTTTGGATATTCCTTGCATTTTATGTACTACTTGGCATCATGATACTAAGGTTTCCCATCAAGTTATTCTTCAACACTTAAGCAATAAGCTTACGAATCTTGGTTTTTGATCTTGATAACATGTATCTGATCATTTCCATTTACTTTGAACATAAAGGATAATGTTGCTAATGCATTAGTGATTTGATTATCTTTTCTTGGAATATGATGGAAAGTGATTTCTTTGAAATATTATGATAACTTCATTATATGTCTATGATATGGAATCAACTTGACATCTTGAGTTTCCTAATCTCTTCTCAATTAGTAGATTACTAGTGCAAAATCTCCATATACCTTTAAGACCTTGACTTCTAAATTTAACACTACTTGTATACCCATGGCACGTGCCTCGTATTCAGCCATATTATTCATATAATCAAAGCAAAACTTGGCTATGAATGGGATAGTTTTCTCCTTAGGAGAAATTAAAATGGCACTAATATCATGTCCTAATGCATTAGGGGCTTCATTAAACAACAATGTCCATTCCTCATCTTTGGGTGTTTCATTATTATTGAATAGTGTCATTATGTCTTCATATGAACATTCACATTGCATAGAACCATAGTCTTTAATAGGCTGATTAACTAAAAATTTGGCAAGTAAGCTACCCTTTATTACCTTCTGTGTGACATAAACTACATCGTATTCAAACAACAATACTTGCCATTGAACAATTTTTCCCTTTAGGGTAGGCTTTTCAAAGATGTACTTGATTGGGTCTATCTTTGATACTAGCCATGTAGTATAAAACAACATGTATTGCCTCAAGTGATGAATTGCCCATGCCAAGGAATAACAAGTATATTGCTTGTTCTTTCTTCCTGATGCATTATGTCACCCCAATACACAACCTATAGACTCTTCAAACACGGTCAAGTACATAATAAGAGATTTTTTTTAAGTAACAGTGGTATTAAGACTAGAGGTTTTACAAATATTGCTTGAATTTTTTTGAATGCTTTTTGGAATTTCTCATTCCATTTTGTGGTTTGATTCTTATGTAAAAGCTTGAACAATGGATCACAAGTAGCCATTAATTGGGATATGAACCTAGCAATGCAATTCAAACTCCCTAAGAAACCTCAAACTTCTTTCTTCGTATGTAGTATCAACATCTCCAAAGTAGCACGAATCTTTTTAAAATTGACTTCTATTCCATTCTAATTAATCATGAACCTTAATAGCTTCCCTAACCTCACCACAAAAGTGCATTTTGCAGGGTTTAGTCAAAGATGAATTAATGTGATCTTCACAAGAGAAGCCCATGAACCTTAAGATTAGGGAGGCTCTCTGATAAGTAAAATATTTTTCTATTTATTTCCTCTCATATTTTACCTTTTAAGATGTTAATTGAGTTTAATTAAGTGAATTGTCCTTGTGTTGATATTTGGTCATGATTTGAAGCTTAATTGAATTAATAGGTTAATGCTGGATTTTTGATACTATTTTAGGTTTTAGACTATAACTTGAGCTCTAGATGTCAGATCAGGACAATCTTTATATGGTTGGAAAGCTAAGAGAAATTTACAACTTTCATGTTGTATCCAGAGCCTAGTTCTACTATATAGACTCTCAAAATTTATGATGAAGTTGCCTGAGTGTTTTTGTCTAGATTGACTTTGTCACCTTGATTGGATCATAACTGAAGCTTCAATAGGTCAAATGAGGTCAAACTAAAGCCTAGAAGTCTCTAAGGACCAACCTAATGATTTCAAGCTTTAAAATTAGCGAAACTATATAGTTTTGAAGGTCAACATAGAGGCTAAACTCAAACTAGCATTTTACTCTACAGAGGATTGGTTTTGTGTTTTGATTTGTAAATATAGTTTAGTAGCTTCAATTATAACTTAGGCCTTTTATTTTGGCTAAATTGTTTAGTGTTTTATTGGGATTGGTTGCCTTATGAGTTTAGCCTATTTTCATTTAGTGATAGCTATTCAGAAAGGCTTGTTTCCCTTAGAATGAAGATTAGAGATATTTAGTAATTAAAGAGTCATCTTTTTATGAGAGTTTTCTCTCTTAGGGTTCTTGTATGAACTTGAAACTTATCAAAAAGATTTCTCTTTGTGGCATCAAATCCATCACTTATCACTCTTCTTTTTCTCTATTCTAGAGTGTGGCGTGAATATATTTCTTTTTCTTTTCATTTTATAGCTGAATTTGGGAAGGTCCATAGGCATTTCTTGTGGAGATCACATCACAAATCTTCCTTATCCTTTTAAAAAGTTTCTATAAATTAACAATATGATCTTCTTCATTTTTTGATTTAGTGATCATATCATTAACATAGGCTTCTACTTCTTTATGCATCATATTATGAAGTAAAGTCATCATTGCTCTTTGGTAGATTGCCCTAGCATTTTTCAATCTGAAGGGCATTCTTTGCAACAATAAGCACCCTACAAGGTGATGAAAATGGTTTTCTCCATATTCTTGAGATCCATCTTGACTTGATTATACCTATAAAAATAGTCTATAAAGGAAAATATTGAATTCCCAATAATATTATCAATAAGGACATCAATATGTGGCAACAGAAAATTATCCTTAGGACTTGTTTTATTCAAATCTTAGTAATCCACACACATTCAAATTTTTCCATCTTTCTTAGGTACTGGAATAATATTGGTAACCTATTTTGTATATTTGGCAATTGTAAGGAAACCAGCATTGAATTGCTTCTTAACTTCTTTTCTAATTTTTAGAGACGTATCAGGCATGCACTTTAACTTTTGCTCCATAGGCTTATGTTCTGGCTCTAATGATAGCTTATAGACAACTATATTTATGTTAAATCCTAGTATATCTTAGTATGACAAAGCAAATATATCCTTATATTCATAAAGAAGCTTGATTAAGCCTTCTTGTATATCTTTTCTCATTAAAATATTAATCTTGACTTCCATTTTACCTTCTTTTATGCCGAGATTAATTATCTCAACTAATTCTTCATGATGTTGGATCTCTTTCTCCTCTTCCTTAACAATCCTTAAGAGTTCTGTGGATGGGCTAATCTTTCCTTCTTTTTCAATCTCACCATAATCAATATGATGATCGAAGTTACATATAAGGGTTATTACATTATCATTCTTAACGGAATCACTTTGAAACCTAAATTTAACGAAAGTATATAAGAAGAAGAAAAGGATTGGGGTGAGCAAATATAGGAAGGAATTCAAGAAATTGAAACAATGAAGTAAAAAAAAAAAAATAATGAATGAAAACGTAAATGATGGAAACCAAACATGCATTTTTATTTAAAGTGGACATTAGAATGAAACATGTAAGCTTATTTTACAGATAGTATCCTAAGGCCTTGGACAAAGCCTTAAGTGGTGGAAGTATAGAATGACTCTAAATGAAACTTTATGACAATGGAAAACTCAGAGATATCCTAATTCTTAAGTGTGAAATTTAAGGAGCAATGGTATACCAAACCAACACTTCCAATGGTGGAGAGTCCATCCTTGATTGCCAGAATCTAGTTAGGAAAAGTGATTCTTGTGCTCTGAAAGCTTTTTTTGATGTCACATATGCAAACCCCTTCATCTTTGAGCTTTTGATTTTCCAAGTGTGCCATCCTTTTTTTCATTAGCAACCCTCATCCTATCTACTCTTTTAGATTTGTATCCAAATCCAAACTTTTCATTTCTAGGAAATCTAGAGGTTTATTTTCACCTTGTTCATATTTCCCCCAATCCATCCCAAGGTTTAAACTTATCTTCCAACATGACCTTGGCCATCATCATATGTGCCATGGGCAGATGTGTCTTTGGGATTTGAGCTACTTCTCAAATGTAGGAATTATAAATAATCTCAAAAGTTTAGAATACATTCTCAAAAGCCTTTTCTACAACGTCGATATATAAAGGAGATGTTGGTTTCGTGATAAGCTAATCATTTTCTTCTACCACAGCCACCAATTTATTTTCTATTATGAATTTCACCTTTAGTGTAGAATAGAGGCGCTGCCCCTGCTAAATAAATCCATGGCCACCTAAGTAGGCAACTATAGGCTAGTGTGATGTTTACCACTTGGAACAATATATTAAAAACATTTGGGTTAATTTGAATTAGGAGTTTGATGTCACCAATAATCTCTCTTCTTGTACCATTAAAGTCTCTTACTACTATAGTGCTAGTTTCATGTAAGATCTATTAACTAGGAGTTTGGACAAAGTCAATCATGGCATTATATTTAGTGAAGAGCCATTGTTTATAAGAAACCTTGTAATGATGTAGTCTTTGCATTTTATAGAGATGTGAAGTGTCTTGTTGTGCCCTATTCTTTCAAATGGTATCTTGTCATTAGTGAATGTAAGCTAATTATTAGCCATGATGTTACCAATAATACCACCAAGTTTTTCAAGGAAGATATCATGATAGACATGAGCTTAATTTAACACCTATTTATGTTGCTCAGAGTTAAAAAACAATGATAATAATTGAAATTCAAACAGGTGTATGATTCAATTATTTTTTCGCTTTGTAGTCACTTTGCTTAATAAGTTTCAAGAATTCATAAGCTTCATCTGCCAATAAACTTTCTTGTATATCATGGGCTCCCTTATTATCTCTTTTCTTTGTCTTTCTACTTCTTCCATTCTCTATTTTTCTAATTCTTTAGGACTATAACAATGACTATTGTAAGGAATGTTGCTAATACTAGATATGTTAGTCTGGATGGCTGCCCTAGGCCAATTTGATTGAGCCCTATTGCATCCTGGACTATACATTCTGTGATTTGGATATAAAGGTTATACATTCATCTTATATTGCATTCATCGTGTATTGCATACGTAAGATGAAGTTCGTGGTGATAAGTTATCTCATTCAGTCAATTCCATAAAGGGTTATGGGATGGTGAGTGTGACTGTTAATGATGTAAACTTCTGCACC
>JANHAO010005694.1:0-22314 GCA_026873985.1 Saraca asoca | reverse complement strand
CAAGAATAAACAAAACAATGTGCTCACCAGCCTAAATAAATAGGATATATGATCAATTCAACAAAAACAGCTACATGCTTTTACTATTTTTCCAGAACGCTATGTGCACCGTAGATATTGGAAGATCAGTATTGCAACATTCCTTTCGGAAATTAAGAAATAGATTCCAAATGTTGAATACATCTTGGGTCGAAATATAGGCATCCAATGATGGCATCTGACTGAAGGGTTTAAGACGTGAATTAAAATCTCAACTACGTTGGGTAAGAGTAGTAGCCAATTAATTTCTGCATCCAAAGTTAATCAGTCTCGGCATGGCAACAAGAAACTAAAGCCAGAGTTCTCATGAATAAGTGGTGGTGGCTCAATATCCGCAATATCTATCTATTCCATAGACTTTTATAGGTCATCGAGAGAAAATGGAATGCTGTAATGAAGATGAAACCGAATAATTAAAGACAAACACAAGGGCCAGGATATAAATTGCAAAAGGATACGTTAAAAAATAGAAACCTGTCAAACGAAACAAAGAATAGAGCTTTCCATATCATCACTTAATTAGTTTTTCCCTCCAGCTCAGAACATGACTATGTAAATATTGCTAAGGGAGGATTAAGTCCAAGCAGATATGTAGTCATAAACTCAATAGTTGACACAGCAAAATGTTAATTTGTTTTCTTCTTTCTCACTCACGGTTTTTTTAAGCAAGGAACATGATGATGAGGCCCAAATAACCTCATCCTCCCCTACCAACATGTACAAGGTGAATACAATAAAGAAATATTTACAGAGAATCAGGTTAAGCAGTTGGCATTGGAGAAGAGTTGAAGTCAAGAAAATATTCTCTTAGCCATGCACCAATCCTAGGGGCTGCGACAAATTTATTTTAGTTGTTGTATTATTATTTAGTTGCCATGTATCATATATCAAGCATTGAGTGAAATCAAATCATTAGCAAGTGTGTTGAAAATTTAAAAAGCTAAGGCTAAATAATTATACGTAAAATGATACCAATTTAACTTGAATCATCATCCAATAGGAAAGAGTTACTGACAGCATTATTTGAATCTTCAGTCATCAGTATTCTCACATTGGGTATGACCTAGATGAAACAATGAAATGGAAAACTCAACATAGTTCTTTTTTTGCAAGCCTTCTTATATGAAGTTATTTCAGTGATTTTTGGCATAGGACTTTAAACCTAGTAAGAGTATTGAGGATCTTTGTGGGTTTTGATTAGATTTTGTAATATCCTGAATTTTTCTAAAATGAGTTTGGTAATAAAATGGTCTTTTGAAAAATCTAACAAGGGTAACATTGAAAAAATTTGAGAATTTGAAACTGTAATTTTGAGATACGAAGTGTTTAAACATAGTGGAAAAAGATTTTATAAATGATAGGAATCTTTAGAAAGTGGAAGTTCTCAATTTAGATGCTTATGGAGTAAAATTTGCATTTTCAAAAATTAATTTTCAAAAAACTTCAAAAAGATCAAAGTTAGGGCTATGAGTGCCCAGTGAGTGTAAATTTATAGTCTTTACAAAGGTAATTAATTTCACTAATGTGTGTGAAAATTTCATGGCCATTGATGATCGATGAGTATGTTAACTTTGGACTCAAAATGGAGAAAATAGGAAAATTTTTCAAAGGCCAACTTGAAGTCAAAGATGAGAAGTTGACTTCCATTTTTCCTATGTTGCCCCTTATAAGTCAGTCTTCTTTTCTTTTCCCACATTGCCTGGCTGCTTACTTGTAGCACACACATATTTTGGAGCTTGGAGCTTTTTCTCTCTACACTTCTTTTTCTCTCTTTCTAGGTGAGCAATCATTCCCTAATGTTATTTTTCCAAATTTTTACCAATGATTCTACTCTTCTTTCTCTTCAATTTGATACTAAAACCATGTTGATTCATTAAGTAAAATCTAAGTTATGAATTTTTGAAGATAAAAGCCACTATTCATTTACTATTTAACCCAAAATCTCATATGGATTTTCTGGTATTTTTTAGGCTCAGATCTTCTACTTCTAGCTTGTTTTTTGTGGACTGATGTCATGATCTAATAATATTTGACAATTTGATACAAGAAAACTCTTGAAAAATTCCTTAGCAATATCTAAAAGCTAATAAACTTTTCTTTGTGTCTTTAAAGAATATTGAAGATCTTTATGAGATTTGTTTAATATATTTGTTTCAGCTACTAAGGTGAGTAATTCTTACCTTTCTTGTGAACTATGATGTGCTTTTGTTGTGATTTGTTAATTGGTTAGTGTGAATGAATAAGATGAGTTCTTGGTGATTGTTTGGCTAAATTTGTGGTCGAATTGATTTGTTGAGCTGTTGAATGGTTTGCTGTGGAAATGGCTAAGTTATAAGCGTATTTAAACTTTCAAAACATGCTAAAATAAGGACTTTTAGTAGAAGGTTGATTAGAAAGCTATCTTTCTTGTTTTTATGCTATTTTCGTGCAAAATCTACTTATGTGAGTTGAATCATAACTTTTTGAACTAAACTCATGATCATGCTCATAAAAACCCAGTTGTTTTTCTTGACCAATTTGAATCAAGTTTTGAGCAAAAATTTCATGATTTGAATCGACATTTCCTACTCTTTTTTTATTACGATTTGAATCGTGTTAAAAATTTGGAATTCCTAAAAGTTTTCAAAATTTGGCACATAGATTCACATTTTCAATTGAATTTCCTTAATTTTACTCAAATTTCTTCAATGATTCTAATTGCGATTTTACTCGAACTTTAAACCTGATTCTACTCATGATTCTAATCATGCCTCCAAAATTTTCTACTCTTTTCAATTCAAACTTCTTTCTCTTTAAAAACTATTCTATTTCTTTGAGTTTAAACTTATATGAGATACAATTAAGCTGAAAAAAGCAGATGAGAAGTCTTGAATGAGTGATTTCCAAGTTAATATTAATTAACCTAGTAATTGATCATACATTAATGATATGGAAGCAATGTGGATAGTTTTAAAGATAGTGTGATAGAGATTATGTGTTTGAGGCAGTAATGTAATCATGGTGTATATGTGGATAATAGGAAAATGATCACGATACTTGTTATAATAATGGGACCTATATAATTATGAATGAGGTCCAAGTTTGAATATTCTTTAGGAATTGGCTTGTGATATATAGTACCCATTTGTTTAGTTTTTTTTTTAAAAAAAAAGCTACTTTTTTTTAAATAAAGTACTTTTTAATGTTTGGATCAGAGCTTTAAAAAAAAGTAAAAGTAACAAAAAAGAAAACATTTGACTTTTTTTTTTAGTTTCAATTTGCTACTTCAAATAAAAGTCCTTTTAAAAAAAGCATTACATAAAAGGTCCCTTTTTTTTTAAAGTTCATCCAAACGAGCTCATAATGGCAATGATATGTGATATATGTGATAAAAATGATATAAAATATATGTGAATGATGGATAGTGACAATGTGATGAGAATCATGCTATTGAGATACTTGTAAATTCCCCATGAAACATGAGCTGGCAAGTGACGAATGATTGTGATTGTAGAAATGCAATTACTATGAATGGTATTGCAGTATAAAATTTGATAATGTGCCTAAGATATTAAAAAGTATGTAATGATATGATTGCTATTGGCATTACAAATACTGTAAGTAATTATATGGTGAAAAGCTTATGCATAACATGGAATGATATACAATGTTATGAATAATAATGAAATTGATGAGATATCCATTATGAGAATGGAATGATTGAATATCTAAAAGCTTTATGAGGCTTGACACAAGAATGAAGGGAAATAATGAACTAGATTTTGGATTTACGTATTCCAAATGGTAGAGGGGCATAAGGTGGGTGCTAGAGGGAAAAAGCTAGGTTTGTGCAGGTTATGGCTAGACAAGAGTAATAAGGAGATTTACATTGCTTTTCTTTATTATGTTGTTTATTGGAATTGTTATTCAAATACATTGGATGTGATAAATATAACTTGAATATGTGACTTGGTTATCGACAGCCTGAAACTGTGTCAATAATATGATTTATAACTATTCTAAGAAATTCTAAAAGAAGATTTCATGCGGAAAGACAATGCAAAATAAACTCATGTGATGACTGAGTCCTGTGAGATGCTATAAAGTAATATAGTACTATAACCTGAACATATAATAATTGATGAGAATGGTTTGTGATCATGAGAAAATCATAGCTCTTTATAGTGTGAAAATTCAAAATGTATTGTGATATTACTCAAAGGCTGAGCCCTTGGATCTTTATGATGTGTTGCATAATTCTGGCATGAGTTATGTTTTTTGAAGATTTGATGTATATGTGTCTTGTTAAATGTTGATGAAGTCATAAGTTAGGTATGGATTTATCTCATTGAACCCCAGACTCACTTTTCTGTGTATTATTTTTTAGATAATCAAGAATTTGTTATTAACCCACCTTTGAAAAGTAGGAATGGGCAAAAACTTCATGGAAGTCATTGCTGATGTAAATATTACCATAATAGAGAGTCCTTTATGAGTGTATGTATATTATGAGCTTATTGAAAGCTTATTGAATGAAAATCCAAACATGCATGCACTAGGGTTGGCGATGCATCTATACATTATAAAAACATATTATATATTAATGATTTTCTCTTCACCTATAAGTTTACCCTATTAATCATTCAAGTTTAAGTATATAACAGTAGGGAATGTTAAAACTAGTATGAGTAGAAATGAATAATAAAGATAGGTTAAAGACTGGTGATTATCAATTAAGGATTGATATTCATGCTAGTCATAACTAGGAGTTTAGTCCATGATAGATTTCTTGTTTCCAATTGCTAAGGTAAGTGATTCATAACTTCCCTATGAATTATATAATGATTACTGATTAAAATCCTCTGATTGTGGAAGCAGGTTGATAAAATGGGTGTTTGCAGTTGTATGATAAAGTTTGAGCTTGAATGGCCTTGGTGATATAATGATTAGTTTTTTTATGAAAATGTTAGGTTTTAAGTGTATTTGAGTCCTCAAAATATGTTATATTAAACTCCTATGACTTGAAAAGTCCTCAAAATATGTTGTGTTAAAATCCTATGACTTGGTGTAAGTTTGAAAGTTGTTTCCCATGTTTTTGCTATTTTTTGTATGTTCTAGAATTTAAGTTGAATCGCCAATTTTTACACTATCCCCCTGATCATGTTTGTAGGAATCGAGCTATTTTGTGTCTTGTGATTCAAATAAAAAATTGATCTAAATTCTTGCAAGTCAAATTGAACTATCCTACCATGTTTTTTAATTTTAATTACAATTTTGATTGCATGCATAACTTGGACTTCCTAAAGGTTTTCAAATTTTGGTGAGTAGATTCATATTTTGAATTGGATTTCCTTGAGTTGAATTGAATCCTTCTCAATTGATTCCCATGATTGATCACTATTCTACTTGAAGTACTATTTCAACCCAAACCTTTCTTTTTCTAAGACATCTTTCATTTCTTTGGGTCTGATCTCCTATGAGTTCTAGCTAACTTGAATATGGCACTTAATAAATCCTAATTGAACAACTCACAAGCTAATATTAATAAATCTAATATTTGTCTATGCATTGATATTATAGTAATCATTGTGGTAGTTGTTATGTTAACAAGACATTGTAATTATGATGGAATGTGATCTATGTGATCAAGATTATGATTGAATGTGAATGTTGTGGTATAGCTTTTGTGAGTATTAATATTGTTTAAAGTTGAGAATTTCCCTATGAGATATGTGATGACATATGATATATGATGATGATGAAACGTGAATGATGAGATGAGGTAGGGGTAAATAAATTGGATCCCAGATCTATGTGTTCTGATATGGTATTAGGGATAAAGCAGAACCTAGAGGGATAAGGCTACAATTGTGCAGGATAAGGTCAGATTGAAGTAACAAAGAGAATTTTGATTGATATTATTTATTCAGCCTTTTATTTGAATTATTATTTTAAGAAACTTGAATGAGATATAAAGTGAATTAACAAGTGATGAATAATGATGTTGGCTTGAGGCCATAACATATGACTGGATTAACATGGTTTGGAATAAAAATAAATGAATGGCTATGATTTTCATTTGTATTGCCATTATTGAGTCATTCATAATCTTGCTAAGCCCTAGACTCATTCTTTTGTGAATTATTTTTTAGATTCTTAAGATCTTATTTATAAGCCACTTTCAAAAAAGTAAAAATGAATAGTGACCCAATAGAGATTACTTTTGACACCTTTTCCACCACCATGTCAAGTCCTTTAGGTGTATATGATATTAGGACTGATTATATAATCATTTTGAATCTTTTGGGGTGTGAAGTGTTACACGAAGTCAAAATCATTCCTATGGAACCCCAGAATGTCTTGTTGATGATGGCCTTAGGATGATTTGATCCTTAGAGGCTCTACCATCCTTACATATTTTACTAAATCCTTTTTTTTAAACTGTAAATAGTATGGCCATAGGGCTTAGTTATATTAACTTATGCTTTTGGTTTCTTGGTCAGTCATAGGTTAATCTAACGTTTATTTATCTTTGCTCTTGAAAGGATGTAGGGTGGTATGGGAATGACTTTTGAATAAAAGGTTTTGGTGTAGTTAGGAACTTGTAATTAACTTATAAACAAATGTTTAACCTAGCATGTATTTGTTGGGTAATGTTGTTGTATATTATGAAATATGTTCATATTCCAAATTGTGCCACTTTTACTTTGTAAGTCTTCAATATCTCAAATCAACAAATTGGAACTGAGTAAACATGACTAGTAATAGTGAAATAAATATGAATATAAATAAGTAATGGAAATGGATTAAGGCTGGTGATTGTTAGTTTTTTGTTTTGGCAAAGAACTTGGTTAAAAGAAGAAAGAGATATGTTGCAATCACACACATTTTTATTGTTTCTCGGATTGTTATTTAAATACAATAAAACATAACAAAAAAGCTACTTAAATCTACCTATGTTCTACTGAAACAATAACTAAATAGCTAAATACTAGGAACTAATTTAAGTTGCAACCACCGCCTACTTCTTCTCTAAACTCTAGCTAATAATGCACTTTTCTCAACACTCCTTCTTGCATTAGTAATTGCATATGCCAAGCTTCATCCTCAAGAGTTCAAACTTATCCCTAGGAAGGGGTTTCATGAAAATGTTAGTCAGCTGATCAGAAGTTTTGCAATAAATTAATGTGGCTTCACCTCTCTTTTGGGCTTCTCAGATGAAATATACTTGATGTTGAAATGCTTAGTCTTGCCATGAAAAACTGCATTGTTGGAGACTGCTATAGTTGCTTGGTTGTCCACTAAATTGGTGTACTTTCTTGTTGCACCAAATATAGATCAAATAGAATTTTCCTTAGCCAAAAAACTTGATTCACAGCTGTAGTTGCAACTATGAATTTTGCTTTTGTGGTTGATTAGGCTACAACTTCTTGCTTTGTTACACTCTAAGAGAATACATTCATAACTCAAAGTAAAATAGTACCCTTAGGTGCTTTTAATATCATCCAAAGATCCTTCCCAATCTGAATTAGAATAACTTTCCAACTTAAACACTTGTTTAGGTTAAAAATGAACACCATAGTCAAGAGTTACCTTAATGTATCTTAGGATTCTTTTTGTAGCCTTATAATGCTTCACACTAGCACAATGTAAGAAGCTTGAAAGGATACTTATAGCATGAAGGATGTTAGGTCTTATTGCAGTCAAATACATGAAACAACCAATAAGACTTCTGTAGATTCCCTCTTCAGCTTTTGGAACACCATCATCCTTACTCAGCTTCTCTTTTTGACTCATTGGAGTGGTGATTGCTTTGCATTCTTCCATATAAAACCTTCTTAGTATTTCCTTTGCATACTTCTTCTAACATATAAAGATTCTTTGTTGATCTTGCCTTATCTTTATTCCTAAAAATTAAGTTATAGCTTCAAGGTTTATCATTTCAAAAACTTTTTGCATCTCTTGCTTAAACTAATCAACCTACTTGACATTGCTCCTTGTCACCAAGAGGCCATCTACATACAATGACATAATCAATATATCAACATGTGAGTATTTGATGTACAAGGTTGTTCTCTTAAGCTCCTTATGAAGCCAAGACTCTACAAATACTTATCTATCTTGATGTACCAGGCCCTAAGAGCCTGTTTTAACCCATAAAAAGCCTTCTTCAATGAGTAAACCTTATATTCTTGCCCTTGAACAATAAACCCTTTTGGTTGTTCCACAAAAATCTCCTCTTCCAAGTAGCCATTGAGAAAGGCTGACTTGACATCAAGTTGGTATATAGTCGACCCTTTTTAAGCGTTATTGCAAGGATTAACCTAACGGTATCTAGGTGTGCAAATGGTGCAAAAGTGTCTAAGAAATCCACTCCATACACGTATTCATATCCCTTAGAGTGTTAGCTGCTTTAGCCTAAAACTTCTTGGGAAGATCCTTCTCATAGAGCATGCAATAAGACATCTCAATAATAGTTCTATTCTTCCTTTCACTCACTCTATTTTGTTGTGGAGTGTAGGGAGTTGTTATATGGTGCTCAATTTCAGCCTTTTCATAGAATTTGGTAAGTTGGTCTGAAGTGTACTTTGTCCCATTTTTTGATTTGATAACCTGAATTTTGTAGCCATTTTGATTTTCAATCCATGCCTTGAATCCCCAAAACACTTCTGCAATTCTAGTTTTGAATCTCAAGAAATAAATCCAACACATTCTAGTTAGATCATCTATAAATGCAATATAATAGTGACTTCCCTTCATATATGACCTAGGCTTAGGTCCACTAAGGTTAGTATAGACCAACTACAGCTTTTGAGTTGCTCTCCAAGCTATTTAAGTAAAGGGCAGCCTAGTTTACTTTCTAAACTAGTAGGCTTTATAAATTGACTTAAGATCTTCCAATGGAAGTAATTCTTCCACCAGATTCCTTTTCTTGAGATCTTGTAAAACAACTTGATTATAGTGGCCTAATCTTTTGTGTCATGGTTCAGTTGCACTATCAGTTACAACATGAGGTATTTGCTCATTTTCTTCAGGTCTAAAGGAAAGCATTTACTTTTCATGCTAACCTTCAACACCTACTAACCCTTAGCATACTTAGTCACACATATGATATCCTTAAAAACAATTTAAAGCCTTTTTCAAGCAACTGGCCAACACTAAGCAAATTCTGATCAACTTTAGGTACAAAAAGAACATTCAAAATCATCTTTGTACCTAAAGAGGGTTCTCATGCAATGGTACCTTTGCCTTTGACCTCCATGTAATCCCCATTGCTTATCTTCACCTTTATGGCCTCGACCTCTTCAAGCACCATAAATAACTCTAGATTGCTTGTCATATAATTGGAGCAAGCACTATTTACCAACTATTTTTCCCTTGAACAATTTGCTAAGAGATAATTTGCAACAAACAACTACTCCCCCTAGTGATTTATAACCTGAGCTTTTGTAGCTTGATGAGATTTATTTTTACATATCTTAGTAATATGTCCTAGCAGGTTGCATTTATTGCACCTAACATCTTGTCTCTTCTAATATTTGCAAGGTGGATAGCTCTTCTTTCCATAGTGTTCATAAGGAGGGAGGTTTTGCTTGCCACTACTTCCTGCCGTATTTGTCAAAACTATCCACTTCCTCCTTCTTCCCTTTCTATTTTCCTTTACCACCTTGACTAAACTACAACTTGGCTTACAATGCTCCCTTAATTGACCCTTTCTACCTCATAAAACTTCTTTATTCCTATGCTTGCAAGGCATTCAAAAGTTCCACCAAAGTGATGGTTGATAAGTCTTTTGAATTTTCTAAGGCTAAGGTTGTTGTCTCAAAGATCTTAGGAATAGTCACAAATAGCTTCTACACTATCCTGAAATTAGCAAATTCACGTTTGCAATTCCTAGAAGTCTATTTGAGTATTCTTGAATTGTCTCAGATTCCTTAATCTTCTACAACTTGAATTCCCAAATTAGATTTAGCATTTGCATCCCTTTAATCATCTCATCTCCTTCATACTCTTTCTTGAGAAAAATCCTAGATCTCTTTAGCTATCTTTAGGGTTATAATTCTAATGAATACTGCTAGAGAAATAATAAAGAACAAATAAAACTTAGCTTTTGATTTTCTCTACTTTTTTTCTTTGTGATTCCTTAGTTAAGCTACTATTGGATTCTCAGGCAAAGGAAGGATATCATAATCCTCTTCAACAGCTTCCCAGAGGTCATTGGCATCCAGGAAAGCTTCCATTCTTACTGCCTAAACGTGATAGTTTCAACCATTAAACACTAGAAGAGTTATAACAGTAAAAAAGGTTTCCTACATGGTGTTTTATGGTTAAAGGTGAGTGTTTTAATTTCTACAACACTATTTTTTTCTCAAATTACTCATACGTCCCACAAAACAAAAGCTCTTGTTACCAATCTGTTAGTTTTTTATTTTGGTTAAGAATTTGGTTAAAAGAAGAAAGAGATATGTTGCAATCACATATATTTTTATTGTTCCTCAGATCATTATTTATTGGTCCTAAAAAGTAATATGGATCTAACTCTCTTTACAAACATAAAGTGATGCTCTTTTGAAGATAAATTCGATTCTTTTTTATTTGCAAAGTGAAAGTCTTCAAATAAAGATTGCTTTTGGAAGCTAGTTTGATTTTCAAGAAGTTTAATTGAATAATAAGGATTTATTGTGGTTATTGATTTGATATGATATGAGATAACAAATTCAATTTGAAAGTTTACAATATTATATTAGATTTCCAATACAGTAGAATTGTTAATTGTAGAATTTTAGAATCTATTTAGACAATAATAGAATTATGCAGTATAACAAAGTAATACAGTAAATATCCAATAGTGCAAAAAGTAAAAGAAACTGTAAAGAAACAATTAAAGATGTAGGTATTTTTAAAGTGGTTTAACTTAAACTAAAACCATAGTTTAAGTCTACATCCACTAGACAATCCTTAATTAGATAGTCTCTTTTATTATTCAAAAACCACAAGAATTAAACCGAGCTCCTATGCACTAGTTTTACAAATAAGATTTTCACTGGGCTCTTGCTAGACCTATAAACCACAAGATTTTCTCCAAGCTCTTGTCAACCTATAGATACAACATCTCTTCTATCTCCTTTAGATTATGATCAGCCTCATAACCTAGAGATATGCTAAGAATTCAATACAATCTTCAACTAAATGTAATCAACCTTATAATTAAAGAAGATGCAAGGGGAAGATTAGCCTATTCCTTTGTATCTCCGATTTCTATCAACCTAGAAATTGCAAAAGATAAATAGCTAGATTCCTATCACCCTAGAAATCTGAAAATAAAATCAAAAAGTAGGTAAGAAAATACAATACCTAGTTTGAGATGGAGATCTCAAACATCTATTGTGAAATTCTCTTTAGATTTGATTAAAGATTTTTTGATTTGTAAGAAATATTGAGGTAGATGACAAATCTTGTTAATCTCTGATAGCTCTATAATTTTTACTCTTGAAAAGAAATGTAAAACATGTAAAACTCATAAGTTTGAAAAGTGGTTAGGGGCATTTATAGGTGTTGTAACTAACTTTCAACTCTTGAATCGATTCGTGAATCGATTCAAAATGGTTACTAACTAATAAATCGATTTGTAAATTGATTCATCTATGAAAATCATAGTGAATGTTCATGTTTGAATTGATGCATGAATCAAATCATAGTGCAATAAAAAATGTCCTGAATTGATTAAGTAGTTGATTTAGTAAAATTTCCTAACGTTCTGTAAGAAATATTTTTCAATTTTTTTTTCATGAATCGATTGCTGAATTGATTCAAATGTATTTTCACAAGTTTCTCATTATGAATCGATTCATAGAGTGAAAAAATGGCTTTTATAAAACTTACACTTGTGAAAGATTATTTAAAAACTTTGTTTGAAAAATATTTGATTGGAGCTTACTTCAAGTGATTTATTTCTATCTTAATTTATTAGTTCTAAGAAATTTACTTCAATGAAATTTGATTAGAATTTCATTTACAAAAAATCCTAGAAAATATAACATAAGTACTAAAAAATAATTATTGGATCTCTTGAATCACATACACTTTGATCCTACAAAACAAATGACAAACACTAAAATATTTGGGTAGATACAAATTGTTTTCAATATCAAAACCAAGGAAATTAATATAGCAAAACAATCATGTTAGCAAGGCTAACAATCTCCACTAGAAATGCTAACAATCTTACTAGCTAATGCTAATGATCTTCCCCCTTTTGATGGTGACAAACAATTTTAGATAAGGGTCAAAGTTTTTGAAAAACTAAATAGTTTAACAATCAAAGAAAAATTTTCAAAATTTTAAAATCTCATTTTTTTGTTTTGCTTTTGTTTTACTCCCCCTTTCTTATTTACTCTTCCTCTTTTATACATATAGCATTTAAAATCTCATTTTTCAATCTCATTTCTTGTCTCCTTTATTTTTTATATCTCCTCCTTTTTAATTGAAAATAACATCTTCTTTGTTTAAAAACCTTTATTTTCCCTTTTGTTTGTTTTCCTTATCTAAAATCCCTTATTCTCCCCCTTTTTGCACATCGAAAAGTAATAATGCATTTTTTAAAAAAAAATAATGTACCAAAAAGTTTAGAATTGAAAGAAATTAGAATAGAATAGAATAGTCACAATTCATATACCAGAATCCATATATCAAAATTCACAATTTCCAGAATTTGTATATTAACATTTCGAATTCAAAATTCATATATCAATTCAAAATTCAAATATCCAGAGCCAGTAATGAATATAACATCAAAGCACTAAATGTAATATCCAAAATCAGTATCAATGCAAAGTCATCAAATATAATATCTCAAAGTATCAAAATATATCATCTGCATTAAAATATCAAAATGTAAACCAGAACAACAACAATAATAAAGCAGGGGAATGGGACTAAGGGATATAGTAGACAAACAACATTGCATAACATGCTATTCTTGTGGAGGGTCTTGATCATCAATCTTTTGAAATTCAACCTCCTCTTCTTGTTCTTGTAGTCGCTGATAATTTCATGGAGTTAAGTTTCCATGGAATTGAGCTGCTCATTTATTTGTTTTGCATGTGTTCAGTTTTCAAGTTCCATATAAGCCATGTGGTCTTCCATTAACTCAAATCAATTTTCTCATTTGTCCATTATTTGATTCATTTTATCATTTATATGCTTGTGCATTCTTTCAATCACCTTAATTGTTCTTATTTTTGCTTCATTGGATAACCCAACAACTGAGCTTGTGGCTTCTCCTGTTATTCGAGGGATTTTTGACTTTTTCTTAGCCCATTTTCCCTAATTATTTTATTCTAGTCCCATTTTATGAAAATGTGATGCATTAATCATAATTATTTGGTTTGATTGACCAATAGGATTTTTATTAGAAAGTTTAAGCTTGAATTTGGCAAGGATAGGAGATAGGATCATGCCATATAAGAGGAATCTAATGTTTGTTCTTTTAGAACATTCAGCCATTTATTTGAAAATATAGTAAGGCATATTAAAATCAACTTGATTTTAAATAACCCACAGCCAAAAAAGTTCATCCTCCACAATTTGAATGAAATTTGTGATCCTGGAAATTATTACTTTACACATGGCATATGTAGGATTCTATCCTCAGGGGATAAGCTTGTAATCTACAATTTCCCACTTCCTTTCTTCAAGGCGGAATAGGGAAAGAGCATTCTAATGGCTGATTCCTTGTTATATCCAAGTAAGAATCCTGCAGTAAGCTTTAGTTGATTATTATCCATGCCAAATTCATTTACTAAAAATTCTAAATTTATAACTATATGTTCATGCATCACATAACATGAAATTTTATCATTACTAGAGGCCAAATTAGCATAGAACATTTTGACTAAACTAGGGCAACTATTTCCCTTAAATGTAAAAAATTTAACTAATCTATACTTTACTAATAGAGTAGGTAAATGAGTAGATTGCAGTGATTGTTCCCTAAAACATTTCAATGGTTCTACAATCCTATTTGCAAATTGAAGGTAAGCAGCATACTCATTTGATGAGTTGAAAAGTGATTCCTCATCTACTGTGGTTGATTGTTGAGCTACTAACTTTTCCTTTCTTTTAGTTGGGAGCTTGATCCTTTTTGACATTGTGTTTGAATTTCTGAAAAAAATTTGGAAATTTTGAAGTTAGTGTTTTTGGGTTAGAATTGGGATCTTTTGATTTCTGGGAGTTTTGGAGAAATTAATCAATTGGAAGTGTTAGATGTGATGTATCTAGTGTTTCTGTTCAATAAATTTGAGTAAAAGGTGTTGAGGGATTAAGATCTAAGAGAAAGGTTGAGACAGTTTCTAAGTAGGCTTAGAGTGAATTGTGTAAAATGATTTCAAAACCAATTCAATATTTATAGGATTACACTTTGAATCAATTCGTGTATTGATTCAGAGTGCAAATATTAAAGATTGAATCGATTCAAGTGTCAATTCTTCAGGGTTTGAATTGATCAAGGAATCGATTCGTGTATGATTTTGTTCATTAGAATTCTTATGTGAATTGATTTAGGAATCGATTCAGGTATGAATTATTCATAGGTTTCCTATATGAATTGATTCTAGAATTAATTCATATAGGTTTATAGAAATTTTAAGACTTTTGAATTTCTTCCCATAACTTTTGAAATCTTGATGAATTAGTTCACTAATCAATTCATAGTGTAAAAATTTGAATTTTGAATCAATTTGTGAATTGATTCAAAAACTCTAAAAAGATCATAGGAAAATTTGAATCAATTACTGAATTAATTCAGGGTGTCCTGAATATAGTTTTCATATAGTTTGGTTTTAAAGTGTTTTCCTAATCTCTTAACAATCAATAAATGATTCAATACCATGAGAACTTAGATTCTCTCTCATTATCTACTTGCAAAACAAACTCACGGATATTCTGATGCCTAAGTTAGTAATTGCAATGTATAAAACAATTAATTATAAATGATAAAACATATTAAAATGTATTAAAATTGGGGGACTTGAAATTCTGTCTTGTGATGAGTGTAACTTCTATCCAACATCATGAGTTGCTTCTTTTTCTCCTGTATAGACCTGCAAAATTGAATTTTCACTTGCTTTGTTGGTACCCAACTGGTTTTAGGTCCAGTTTTTTTAGTTAAAATAGCAACATTCTTATTGGAAATGGATCATTTTGGTAACCATACTAACTTTTCATCTGGCTTAAAAACATAAGTGCCATTCTTGTAAGGACAATGTTTAATATGATGACTTTTATGGTTGCAATAAAAGCAAGTAATATATGTATAATTTCTTTTGGTTCTCTTCTTTTTTAGTTGCTTAAATCCTAGAAATTTTTTGTTTTGAAATTCTTTTTGATCTTTCAAAAAGGTGTTGAGTCTCATCTTGGTATTTGTAAAGCCCTGTAAGGTTTTTTATAAACTATCTATCTCTAACCCATATGCTTCACATTGATCATATGCTTTACTCTCACCCAATTGTTTTTCTACTAGGATGTTTAGATCATTATTCTCTTGTTCCAATTTACTAATTTTCATTAGCAAGCATTTATTTTCATTTCTAGCATGCTTTAATTCAGTTTTGGCTTTCAACAAAGAGTCAAATAGTTCCATGCATATATCATCAATTTCTTCACCACTTTCATCATCATTGAAATTAGATTCATTTTCACTGTTTTCATCATCAGTGCAAAAGATGGTTTGTTCATAACATTTATCATTGTTAAAGCAAAAGAAGGGTTAATTACTAAATACCTCACTGTGATCATCAAGTTTAGCCATAAGGCAGAGGAGTGCTTCCTCTTCTTTCTCTTTATCATCTCCTAAATTAGCATTATCATCTTCCCAAAAAGCTAGATCAACCTTCTTGAAAGTTAGCTTTCTCTTCCTTTTCTCATTTTCAAGCTACCTTTTTAGGTAGATTAGGCAATTTGGTTTGATATGGCTAGGTTTTTTGCATTTGAAACAAGTTGGAGTTGTGTAGATAGAATTTCCAGCATTTTTGTTCTGATTTCTTTTTTGAGGAGCTACTTTCCTCTTTTCTTTATTCCTTTTATCTCTAAGAATGTTTTGTAGCTTTTTACTTAGCAAGGCCATGTCTTCTTTGTTTTTTATATCTGCATCACTTTCAGATTCATCTTCATCTGATTTAACTATTTTTATAGCTTTAAGTGCCAGAGTTCTCTTTTTCTTGTCATCACCATATTTCTTGTATCTCTTGAGTTCTAGCTCATGTCTTTCTAGATTCCCATAGAGTTATTGGATAGTTGGAATTCCCATCTTTAGTGATTCCTTAATGGCAGTCACCTTTGGTTGCCATTCTTTAGCAAGAGATCTCAGGATTTTGTGCACTAAATCTGTATTATCGAATGTTCTTTCAAGCAACATCAAATGGTTAGTGATGGCAATGAATCCTTGAATAAAATCTCTAATTGATTCACCTTCTTTCATTTTGAACATTTCATATTCAAACACTAAAAAATGTACTTCAGATGTCTTAACTTGAGTAATGCCTACATATGCTACTTCTAAGGTATCCTATATCTATTTAGCTACTATACAATTAGAAATGCTCTCATATTCATTAGAGGAAAGGGAGTTGGAAATAATCCATTTGACCTTAAAGGCAAAGAGGTGTCTCTTCCTCTTATTTTCAGCCCATAATGACTTAGGTTTGGGTTGTGGAATCCCATTTGTCAAATGTTTCAGTGGATCATATCCATCCTCTATAATTTCTCACATATCTATATTAGTAAGCTTAATAAAGTCTCTGATCTTTTGCTTTTAGTAGGTGTAATGGTTTCTGTTGTATGTGTTTTTTTGGGCTGGCAAAAGGCCCAACCGAGAGAAGCCATTCTCAACCAAGGCTTTGTTAGGCATGCAGACCAAGAAGAAGACAATCTGCAAAGGCTGATTAATGGAGAGCCTATAATAGCCGAACGACAGGCTTAGCCTTTTGTATATAGGTTCTGTGTAATAGAAAAGAGAGGCTCATTTTTGGTAGGAGAGCATTCTGAGAGAACCCAATTGTAACAAGAGAGAGAGCATCCTGAGAGAGGAGAGCTTTGAGGGTAATGAGCCATGGAGCTCACTAGAGAGAAGCTCCTATAAAATTGTGTACACAGCAAATATTCTCCTAGCAATAAAAAGGTTGTCATGGATGTAGGGGTCCAAAGAAGGACTTTGGCCGAACCACGTTAAAAAACTCTGCTGTCTACTGTGCTTTCTTCTTCTTCTTCCTCTGTTTTCTACACCAGGTTACAGGTAGGGGTTCACCGAATCACTTTCTATTGGTTGAAGTTTGGTCCTCTATACTAACCAAATTTTGATGTCAATATTTGGTGTCATCTGTGGGGACTCCACCTGCATCTTGGTTGATTTTCAAAGTGATGGTTGGTCTGCTTGAATCTAACCATGCGAAAGCCATTATTTTTCTGGTTAGACGCACTTGGTCTTGCCTTCATTGAGGAGCAAGATATGACCCAGCAATTAGTTCCTCACTGGCCTATAGCAGTTTGGTCCCATCACCAACTCACGCGGCAGCAGTAACATGGCAGCCTCACGATGACAAGTCTGTGACCTACCATGCATGACTTTCATGCAATATTTTTAATGTTCATGCATGCCTTCATTTCTTGAGGTTGAAATGTTGGCACTTCTTACCCATCAGGGACTCCGCGAATCAGCATGCAGCAAGGCTTGATTTGGTCTCGTATTACCCATGCAATGTAGCTGAGTTTGCATGCGGAAGTTCGGTTCTCGCAACATGTGACAACACGAACCCGCGATCTATGCGGAAGTTCGGTCCTCACGTTCAAGCCACATATGGATGACCCTAAAAGCTTAGGTCTAGCTGCAGCACACTTCCTTGCAGCCATGCAGAGGTCAAATTTGGTGACTCACTTCCACGTCGATTGCACATCATCTGGTTCCAGTGGGGAGCTCATGCAGTAGCATCATCTCAGTGACTGGATCCATACAGCCAGACCATGTCAAGCTCACAGTCATGCAGATGGCTGGAACACCACCGTGAACTCCATCGGACGAGTCTCTGCAAGCCGAGGTAAGGTGGCATCACTTGGGATTAAAAGCTCTGGCCTTGCAATAGTTTGGCAGTCAACCACGAGCGTCTTTGTTCGATATCTGAAATTCAAGCCTTCAGTTTACAGCAATTCAGTTCCATGCCAAACTTACATGATGACCACGCAACTGGTCAAACACAGTTGTGGACTCCACCGGGTGAGCTTCTGTGAGCCAAAGTGGCAGTTTCACTCTAAACTGGCTTTTTGGCCTTGCGAGCAGCCTTGTCATTGATCACGCAGTGCCTGCGTCCAACGATAAGCTCGTGCACCTAACTAGACTACTTCAGCCTGGCAACTAGTTCCCACGCAAGCCATGCGACATCTAGTTTCAATGAGGGGCTCGTGCAGCGACCGTATGGTGTTCGGGTTTGATAACCAAGCCTAGGCGGCCATGCAACCTGGAATAGTTTTGCTCCCACACCATCACGCGTTGGTGCTGGACTGGAGGATGAGCACATGTCCAGCCTCTGTTCATTTCCATGCTAGCTCGCAGTCCATGCAGTGGCTCAGGCAACGACGAGTTCACTGTAGCTCACTTTCGTCACAAGCTTCCAACTGTGAGCCTGGTCTTCACAGCCATGCATGATGAGTCTAGCTGTACAGCAATTCGAACTCACAATTAGGTAGCAGCACAGTCCTCACGTTCAAGCCGTATATCGACAGCCCCAATGAGCCCATGCTGGAAATGTCTTTCCAGACATGGTTTCGCACATAAGCGTAATGATAGGCTACTATCATCACCAGGAGGCCGCGCTTGTCCAAAGTGGCCGAGCAATCCTATATCCAATGGGGGCTTAAGCATTTCTCATGCAGTGATTCAATTTGACAACAGCTTGATGCACGATAACCATATATTGAGGCTGGATTCAATTTTGAACAAGTGACAGCAACGATGTTCAGCTCGCACCTCACATGCAGAAAGAACACGTCAACAACCTCGAGTTCGGGCCTTCTATCCTCCAAGGTCAACACCAAGCCGAACAGAACCCAGAGTAGGGGGCTTGTCATTCCAACTTAAGTAATATTATAGCTCACACTTGAACAAAGCTAAGTTCTCATTCCTTATCTACTTGAACGAGCTGGGTGCAATTTTTTATCCTAGCATTAAATATCTTATTATGGCTAGATTTCTACTCCTTCTTTCAAAGCTAAAACTGCACTTCTGGGTGTCCAGGTAGGTTGCACAGATGCACCCAATAAACACCCATACTTACGCCAGCCGAGGCGTCCCCATGGGAGAGAGGCCAAAGGCCACCCGTGCTCTCATGGTGGGAAAAACCCCGAGGTGATTGCCAAACAGCAGGACAATCCCTCTAGGCACGAGCACAATGGTTAAACCATACCTAACCAGCTCTAGCCACCCTCTCCTATGAGGTGCCTTTCTATGGCAAAATTATGTCCGGGTTGAACTCCACTGGGTCGAACTCCACGGGAACCCTAGAATGGAACCCCGCTGACACTCCAAACACCCTACTCATCGTGCATCTGAGCGACCTCCTTAGTCATTCAATATGATATATATTTTTAAATCATGATTTTCTGGCTGGAAGCCCATTTATGCTAAATCACATGATTCATTAATATTTGCTACCAAAGCCGATTGGCTTATTGGACATTCATTCTACTCAAATCTTTTAAATTGTGATTTGTAGGAATTTATCTCAGCACAACATGTCAAGCTTTTGCCAGCAGAAGTTTAACTCCCAGTCCGCAGAGTGCATTACGAGTTCGGGGGCTTATGTTGTATGTATTTTTTTAGGCTAGCAAAAGGCCCAGCCGAGAGAAACCATTCTCAGCTAAGGCTTTGTTGGGCATGTAGACCAAAAAGAAGACAATCTATAGAGGCTGATTGATGGAGAGCCTACAACAGCCGAATGGCAGGCTTAGCCTTTTGTATATAGGTTCTGTGTAATAGAAAAGAGAGGCTCATTTTTGGTAGGAGAGCATTCTGAGAGAACCCCATTATAACAAGAGAGAGAGCATCCTGAAAGAGGAGAGCTTTGAGGGTAATGAGCCATGGAGCTCACTAGAGAGAAGCTCCTGTAAAACTATGTACACAGCAAATATTCTCCCAGTAATAAAAAGGTCGTCGTGGACGTAGGGGTCCAAAGAAGGACTTTGGCCGAATCACGTTAAAAAACTCTGCTATCTATTGTGCTTTCTTCTTCTTCTTCCTCCTCTATTTTCTACACCAGGTTGCAGGTAGGGGTTCACCGAATCACTTTTTGTTGGTTGAAGTTTGGTCCTCCGTACTAACCAAATTTTGACATCAACAGTTTCCATTAAAACCAAGCGGCTTTTGTAAAGAAAGACATTTAGATAATAAAATGAAGCTAGAATCCATTTTCTCTTTAGAAAATAAAGAGTATCAAGAGCTTAACAGCTCTGATACTAACTATTGGTCCCAAAAAGCAATATAGATCTAACTCTCTTTACAAATGCAAAATGATACTCTCTTGAAAATAAATCAAATTTTTTTTTATTTACAAAGCAGAAGTCTTCAAATAAAGATTGCTTTTGGAAGCTGGTTTGATTTCCAAGAAGTTTAATTGAATAGTGAGGATTTATTGTGGTTACAGATTTGATATGCTATGAGATAACAAATTCAATTTAAAAGTTTACAAGATTATATTAGATTTCCAATATAGCAGAATTGTAAATTATAGAATTTTAGAATCTGTTTAGATAGTAACAGAATTATGCAGTATAGCAAAGTAATATAGTAAATATGTATTAGTGCAAAATGTAAAAGAAACTGTAAAGAAATAATTAAAGACACAGGGATTTTTAAAGTGGTTCAACTTAAACTGAAACAGCAGTTTAAGTCTACATCCACTAGACAATCCTTAACCAGATAGTCTATTTTATTATTAAAAAACCACAGGAATTAAACCAAGCTCCTGTGCACTAGCTTTACAAACAAGATTTTCACTGGGCTCTTGATAGACCTATAAACCATAAGATTTTCTCCAGGCTCTTGTCAAACTATAGATACAACAATTCTTCTATCTCCTTTGGACTACGATCAACCTCATAACCTAGAGATATTCTAGGAATTCAATGCAATCTTCAACTAAATGTAATTAACCTTATAACTATAGAAGATGTAAAGGGAAGATCAACCTTTTCCTTTGTATCTCCAATTTTTGTCAACCTAGAAATTATAAAAAAATAAATAGCTAGATTCCTATCACCCTAGAAATCTGAAAATAAAATCAAGAAGTAGGTTAGAAAATACAATACCTATTTTGAGATGAAGATCTCAAACATCTAATGTGAAATTTTCTTCAAATTTGATTAAAGGTCTTATAATTTGCAAGAAATAGTGAGGTAGATGACAAATCTTGTTAATCTTTGATAGCTCTGTAATTTTTGCTCTTGAAGAAATGTAAAATGTGTAAAACTTGTAAGTTTGAAAAGTGGTCAGGGGTATTTATAGGTGCTGTGACCAACTTTCAAAAAATAACTAACTTTCAGTTCTTGAATTGATTCGTAGTTGTTAGCCTAGCTAGCTAGGCTATCTTTTATTTTGATGATGAAAACAAATTTGATCATATCATATTATGTTTATGAGCTTTAATTGTTTGTTAAGTATATGCAGGTTCAAAGTTCATCAAAGGTTGATCAAGAGATCTACATTAGTATTAGGTTTATTTGAATTTTATAGATCTTTTGTAAGTGAATTTTCCACAATTTAGCTCCAATTATTTTTCTTAAAATGATTTTCAAAATGAGGTAATTTTTAAACCACTTGAAGAAAGCTACAAAAAAAACTATTTACGCATTAATGCTGTATTGATGCAAAAGCTATAAAAAACTATTTTTTTTACTTCATGAATCGATGTGACATTGATGCATGAAGAACAGATTTGAAAAACTACTTTACTGAAGGTTGGGAAAACTTCTTGAATTGATGCTAAATCGATGTATTAGTTATATAATAGACTGTAATCGATTCCACATTGATGCAACAATGAAAAAATCAATTTTTTTTTGTTACAAACGGTTATAACAGTTGCAACTGCCTAACTTCCTTTTCTATATAAATGATTTTTCACCAATTTTCTTCATCATTCAAGTGTGAAAAACCTTTCCATCATCTCTTCTACCTCTATCTTTCTGGTTTTCACTGATTCAAAGATCTTGGAGCTCAATTGAAGAAATTTACATAGTTTTGTTTGAGATTTT
>JANHAO010005693.1:0-22315 GCA_026873985.1 Saraca asoca | reverse complement strand
TTCACCATGGCTGGGCTTCATAACACGGGCTGGGTGTGCTTCATGAGATTGGATTTATCAATTTAAGCTTGCCAACTTGTAACACGGCCTGGCCGTCTTGTGTAACATGGCCATGTTGCATCCTACCTCTTTGAGTTTCTTCACGATTTCTTCTCCAGGATTCTTCCAGCATCTAACACGGCCAGGCCGTGTTAGGTATTATGGTCATGCTTTGTGCATGGTGTCTAATTTCTTCACGATTTCTTCCTGAGCTCCTTACAGCACCTAACACAGCTTAGCCGTGTTCCATGGCATGGTCGTGCTAGATGTATTTTTCATGTTTTCTTCAATTTTTGCCTGTTTCTTGCATAGATTCTTCTTCCAACTTTTCATTGATCTAGATGCAACTTCATTCTTAAGTTTCTTTCTAATTTTTAGGTCTTTTTGTCATCCTGCATAAAAAAATATAAACCAAGAGCAGTATCTAGAATAAAACATAAAATTAAGGTAAAGACACTAAGAAAACATAAAATACTATCAACAAAATGAACCAAAACTATCTTATTTTCATGCCCTTTTTCCCATTTATCAGTTTCTAAAATTGACATTTTTGTCAACAAATTAAAAAACAAAAGAATTATCTTAATTGATACAGGTTCAATGGTAATCATTAACCAAATTAGTAAAGATAATCTTCAAATTATTTCTCATTCTACTATCTAGATTAAGAAAATTTTATCAATTTTAAACCAAACCTCCCAACAGGCAAAAGGTTTTTCATAGCCTAAGAAACAATTGGGTATACATATTGGGACTATTTGCAAGACTGGTATAATACCTTATATTTTCAAAATAAAATTTTCACATACTTGGTTATTTTCTTCAACTAAAACACCAAGTATAAAATTCCAAATTAGTTCTTCACCTAGTAGGATATTTTTGGCCCTTCACTAGAATTTTTTTCCAAAAAGAATATAAAGAAGAATGGGAAGTTTTCCAATTCTTCTTTCATATTTTAATGGGAATTTTCCCATTTCACTCCAATTTTACTCAAAATTGGTTTACTTTGGATATACTTATTAAATACTAGTATGCTAAAGAAAACCAATTTTTCAAATTGGTTTGTCAAATGATTTTACAATTATGTTAGACTAAAATCTACCAAAATTGTTTTTAAAAATTATTTTGAAAATAAATCAAAGATTTCTCAAATGTTTGACTTATATCTTTAATATCTTTCAAAATTCTTCAAATTTAATTTATCAAAATTTACATTTTTAGTTAGATTATGAATCTGCTTAAGATATTTTAAATGAAATTTTACAAATCCTATATTTTAGGACCTCTTCCATAACATTGGTCAATATTTCAAACACTTGAACATTTTGTTCTTGCAAGTTGTTGATGGTGGAATTTGGTTCTAGTTCAAACTCCAGCTAATGGGTGTGTGGTTCTTGAACCCCCAAACTGCTTTCTAGTCTATGAAACATGAAGTGAGGGAGATGATGAAAATGATGAAGAGGAAGAATGGAGGGACACAATATTTTTAACGTGGTTTGGCTAAATCTGGGCAGTACCGAACTCTACATCCATGGCAGAGCTTTTATTGATTTAAACAGAGTTTTACAAGGTTTCTATTATGGCTGTAACCTTTTTTTGTCTTTCTAATAATGAATTCATATTTATAGAGGGAGAAGGGTTATACATAATGATTACATGCTACTGTTCTGTTACATTAAGAAATAACTATAAAAGATGGAAGAATTCCTATAATACGGCTGCTTTAGGTTGCTTTCTGTGGGGTGAGACCCTTTAGTCAGCTAGAATGCAGACTTGATGCAAGTCTATCTAAGGTTTCCTTTTGTGAGGCCCTTGGGAAATGTTTAGCCTTCATGAGCTGAGATTCTTGGTGAGAGGTCATTGCAATTCTTCAAGCAGCGAGAATGAGCTCGAGGTTAGGAGGCGAATTTGTTCTTTGCTCGAGTTGGGACCTCAAGAGCTTGGGCAATTCATCAGATTCATGAGTCAGGACTTTGTGCACCTGTCTTTAGCAAGCTCAACATCATTCAGACTTAAGTTCTTATGAGCTTTCAATTTGTTCGAGTAGGACGAATTTTCATCCACAACATAAGCCCCCCAAGTCTCGGTTCATTTTGTGGACTGGGAGTTGTGATTTTTGTAAGTCTTTGTCTGTTCTCTTAGTCAAAGTCTTTGCCTGACTAGATTGTCATTTTAGATTTCTTTTCTATCATTTCATTCTACTTCAGACCATGCCTTTTTCTATTTGTAATTTTTGGCCATTGGCATGGCACTTTTGCCTATTTTAGGTCTTTTGATTAAGATCAGCCAGATATCTTTTAGACTTTTTGATGGACCGGGCTAGTCTTTTTATACATTGGGAGGTCTTTCTTCATTTCCCACAAGAGAGTTTAATGGAGGAGTTAATCGAGCCCCCTGCGTTTTTAATGACTTCGCCTTTGATGAAGCTTTTTAAGGCACAGATGGTCTATTATAGAATGTTTAGAGGCATGGATGGCCTATTGCATGTAACCTTCCTATAGGATTCATCTTGTGGGTTCTCGGGGAGTCTTGTGCAGATCTTGGATTATCTCCTCCCAATCCTTCCATAGAATCTAGCTCCATCGGTCGGGCTCTCAGTGCCTTTTTGAATTGCTTGGGGTCTAGTCTAGGAGGAACCACTGAAGGGAAATAAGTAGGAGTAGTGAGGTTTGCTGTCTTTCCTGTTGGTAGGAGTTTGTCTCTTAGTAGGCAGCCTTCTATTTTTTGCAGTAGCTTTAGGCTTCATGCTTTTGTTTCTACATTTCTTCTTGTTCTGTTGTAATTTTACCTCATTGAATGAGGCCTTTTTAATGTACGAGCTTTTCTGCGTAGCCCTTGAATGTTGTATTGGATGCTTTGTGCACTGCTGTATGTATATTTCCATAAATCAATGAAATGTCTCTTTGATGAATCGGCCATGTCTCTAACTCTTAACTATTCTTGTCATTTGATTGCCCTGGTTCATAACAAGCAATAGTCAAGATGCACATAAGCCATGTCTGGCAATGGGTCACATGTGAGCCGTGATCTTCTATTCGTATGTTAGCTGTAGATAGTTAGTTGCATGAGAGCTGCAATGAGTTTATTTTGACATCCTCAGGCTACAGTAAGCTCGTAGCTCGTTGTTGAATTCTTGTGCCAAATTCCACTTAATCAGTAGTGCTTCCACACCTACTCTTGGCTTTTGGCTAGATTTTGAATGCATTGTCGAGGTAGGCTTTGCATTGTCTCACCCTCCGATGCATTTTGATAGCGAAATGATAACTCGTCACTAGATGAGGTTGCGTATCTATTCCATAGCAAACTCATTACTCAATCTTACAGCAATCTCATTGCTCAGTGAGGTAGCAATCTTGTTGCTCAGCTCCATAACAATCTTGTTGCTCAGTAAGACAGTAATCTCATTGCTCAGTGGTTATTAAAGAATCCATTCTTACTAGCAATCTCGTTGCTCAGTCTTGCAACAATCTCATTACTCAATGAGGTAGCAATCTTGTTGCTTAATCTCGTAGCAATCTTGTTACTTAGCGAGACAGGAATCTTGTTGCTTAGCCTCACAGCAATCTTGTTGCTCAACAAGACAGCAATCTCGTTGCTTGGGTTGAGGGATTAATCTTCTTTACTTCCCAATTTGTGGGGCATAGCTCACTTTAGGCATATCAGTGGGGTAGGATTTGCGCCATCTCACCCCTAGATGTATCCATATGATGGCAGAAGCTTATGGATAATTTAATAATGTTTATGAATTTGGCCAATTGGCTGTGAGTAACATTACTTCAATGTAGAGTGGTTCCTTTCATATAACATTTTGCTGGACAATCCCTTCAAGGATTTTGAAATCACTATTAATCTCAAGAAAGTATTACAAGATTAGAATATAGTTTTGATGGAAGGTTCTGGCTCTCGACCAATGATTTGATAAGTTCACTGCTCTGATAGGCATGCTACATAATCCTGTAATCGACCTCTTCTGATGAAATTTTCTATGGCATCTCTTAATGCCTAGCATTCTAAGGTGGTATGCCTGACCTTGTTGTGATAAGCATAGAATCTGCTTGAATCTCTTAATTTGATAGGAGTTCTTATAGGTTTGGGACTCTCAAAGTCCTCTTTGCCCTTTTCTATGGCAAAAATTTTATCTTGCATGTCAGACAAGATGGTATAGCTTTTATAGCGACCTTAAGGCTGAGACCACTTGGCTCTTCTCTTTACGGGCTGACCTTTAGGACCACTATCAAGATTTTTTTTTACTCCTCTTCTTGCTCTGAGGAGCCCCAGCTATTTCACCTTTTTACTTGGGCTCTTCAGCATCGAAGGTTTCTTTGTATCTTATTTGTCTGGTAGCTCGCTTGTAAAATTCAACAAGGTCCTGTATCGAGGACTTGTACAAATTCTTATACAGCTTTCCATCCTTATGAAGTCCCGTGGAGATTGCTGTTAAGATATTCTCCTCGGAAGGGTTTTCTATCGAGTTGGCTTCTTGCCTGAATCTAGTTATGTAATCCTTTAGCAATTCATTTCTTTGCTGGAAGATCAAGTTGAGGTGACAGGGAGGGGCGATCTATTTCTTCAATGCCCGATACTGATCAACAAATTTCTTTTGACATTCTTCCTAACTGCTGATATTGCAAGCTAGGAGGCTTCTGAACCATGCTCAAGGGGTGCTCCCTAATGTGGCTGGGAAGACACGGCATTTGACCAAGGGGTCACTTGTTTAAAGATCCATTTGGACATTGAACACATCCAAATGGTCACTTGGGTCACTATTTCCATCATACAATGGAATCACGGGCACTTTGAGTTTCTATGGGAGAGGTTGCATTTCGATCTCCCCAGAAAATGGTGAGCTCTCCTCATAGCAAGGTTAGTTATCTCGAGACTGAGGGTGTTCCTCTACCTGTTTCAACCTTTGAAGGATTTGCTTCATTATTGGATCTTGAACTTCAGGCTGGGGGCCAGAACTTTCAACTTGCTGCAAGCCCCCAAATCGCTGGTCATGATGATCTTCATGAAGCTCTCTCCGAGTTTCTTCATGCAATTACTAGAGCTATGTCATGATTTCTTCTTGCCTTTGTGCATCTCGGGCTTGCGCTTGTGCTAGTGCTTTAATAGTTTTAGCTAACTCTCTTACCATGCTTTTGAGTAATGATTGAGGTTGGTCAGGCATTTGCACTTCTCCGATTCCAGGGGCAGTGGCGGAATGATGATGAGCCCTCACAATTGGAATATCCACTGGTTGAATGATTGGAGTGGTTGAACTCTGAGTGATCCTTCCTCTTACCATTGCTACTACAAAGGTGCATAGCCTAGAAGACAGATACTGAAAACAAATGGGCCCTTCCTCTAACACAAAAGGTGTTAATGGTGGAATTCAGTTATGGTCCAAACTCCAGCCAATGGGTATGTGGTTCTTGAAACCCCAAACTACTTTTTGGTCTATGAAATGGGAAGCGAGGGAGATGATGAAAATGATGAAGAGGAAGAATGGCGAGACACAATATTTTTAACATGGTTCGGCTAAATCCGGACGGTACTGAACCCTACGTCCATGGCGGAGCTTTTATTGATTTAAACAAAGTTTTACAAGGTTTCTACTATGACTATAACCTCTCTTTTTTTTCTTCTTTCTAACACTGAATTCCTATTTATAGAGGGAGAAGGGTTATACATAATGATTACATGCTATAGTTCTGTTACATTAAGAAATAAATGTAAAAGATAGAAGAATTCCTGTAATACGGCTGTTTTAGGTTGCTTTCTACGAGGTGGGACCCTTTGGTCTACTGGAATGTAGACTTGACACAAGTCTATATGAGGCTTCCTTTCGTGAGGCCCTTGGGAAATGTTTAGCCTTCAAGAGCCAAGATTCTTGGTGGGAGGTCACTACAATTCTTTGAGCACCGAGCATGAGCTCGAGGTTGGGAGGCGAACTTGTTCTTTGTTTAAGCCTGGACCTCAAGAGCTCGGGCAATTCATGAAACCCATGAGCTGGGACTTTGTGCACCTATCTTTAGTAAGCTTAATGTCGTTTGGACTTAAGTTCTTCTGAGCTCTCGGTTTGTTCGGGTAGGACTAATTTTTATCCATAACATAAGTTCAACTAAAATAATTTCTCTTTTTTAGATTAAAATTAGATTTCAAAGATGTTTAACTCATATCTCTGATTTCTTTTCAAATTTTCAAAACAACTTACAAATTGATTTTATCAAAGTTTTCAAAACTTTTCAATTTTCAAAATTGATTTGATCACTTTTGATTAGATTTGATCAAAGAATCTTCAAATCAATTTTCCATTTTCTAAATAACTTTATCAGTTTTTTGATCAAAATTATCAGATAATTTTTCTATTTTAGTTTTCCTAACTTGTAGTTATTTTTACAAAGGAACTAGAGTCAGAGAGAATTCAAATTAAAAGAGTCTACCTTTAGACTGTAAGAAAAGAATTAAAATGCCCAGGATTTACCATCAGATTCTGAAAAAAGAGTTAAAATCAAGAGTCTATCTCCAGGCTGTATGTGATAAAGGAAAAAGAGAGTTTATGTCTAAACTCTAAAAATTTCAAGTTTTAAGATCCATCTTAAGATTTTAATTCAAAATTCATCTCCCCACTGGAGATAAATTTATCAACAAATTGTTGTAAAATCAAAATTTCAACTTATAGTGTAGTTCAAAAATTATGCAGACCAAGATAAGCCATACAAATCAAATATTGTTGTTGTTTTAAGGAGGATATGTAGAGAAGCTACAAGAGATTCTCCTTCGACTTGAAGAAAAACCAATACAGTCTAGCCTTCCAGAAGGACTATACTCAATTAAATGAAGATAATTGCTTTAGCCTTTTAGACTAAAGTCTAGAGTGATGTCTAAATAAGAATTCAAATTTCAAAAAGATAAGATGCAGATTCAAATTCAAATGAAATGAAGATGGCATCTCAACTAAATGAAGATTCAAATTTAGGCAAAATGAAATGAAGATAACATTTCATTCAAATGAAATTCAAATTCAAATGAAGTGTCGGCACAAGAAGACAAATAGCTTTTGGCCCGACATCTTTTCTAAAAGAAATCAAAAGATTCTTGACAACTTTCAACAGAAGTTAAAAGATTCCCTGGCATCTTTTGACAAAAGCAAGATTCCAAATCAAGTCTTGTCACTATAGCAAATTTGAATTCTAGAAATTTTCTATAAATAGGCTTCAAATCCCAAATGTAACGGCAAGATTTGAAAACATAGATTGTTGGCTCATTCCCCTCTCCCAACTCCTCCAGAGCTTACTCTAGAAAAATTGTAATTTTTCTCTTCAAATCTTATTAATAAAATCTTTCTTTTACTTTGTGGTTCCTCCATGATCCTTACTTTATAACTTAGTTTTCTTTTAGTTGATCCTTAGAAGGGGCGCTCCCCCCTCCCTTTTGGTATCAGATAGTCCTCTTTATAGCCTAAATTTGAATTGCTTTAAGAAAGCTTACTTTGGAAACCTTGCATTCATTATTTCTTAAAAATTGTTCTAATACCTTTAAGAGTTATCCTTCTTAAAAATTGTTCCCTTCTTTGATTTCAAACTGAGAGTCGGTCCTTACTTCATACTTAAATTATCTAGCTCCTGTTGGACTAGAAGAGCTAGATTGTGTTGATTTTGCTTTAAGAGAATCTCTTATAGCTTCTCTACATAATCCTCCTTTGTTGAAGTTCCAGCTATAGTGCAACATTTGATGAATTGTCTTGAACAAGCCCTTAATAGGACAATCTTTAGACCATTTCATATTTTGAAATTTGTAGCAATAAGTTCATCTCTAGTGGGGAGATTGATTTTGGACTAAAATCCTAAGGTGGATCTTAAAGCTTGAAATTTTTAGAGCCTGGAGGCAAATGCTCTTTTTCCTTTCTCACATAGAGTCTGGAGACAGACTCTTGATTTTATCTCTCTGAGTATTTGAATTCTTTTCCTTAGAGTCTAGAGGTGGACTCTTACCATTTGAATTCTCTCTTAACCCTATTTCCCCTACAAAAAGAATTGCAAGTTATGAAATCTAAAAGAGAAAACTGATAAAGTTATTTTAAAAATTTAAAATTGATTTGAAGATTCTTTGATCAATTCTAATCAAAAGTGATCAAATTAATTTTGAAAATTGATAAGAATTTGAAAACTTTGATAAAATCAATTTGAAATTTGTTCTGAAGAATTTGAAAAGAAATCAGAGATGTGAGTCAAACATTTTTGAAATCTAATTTTAATCTAAAAATAGTGATCTTTTTAGTTGAATTTGCAAGAGCAAAATGTTCAAGTGTTGGAAATATTGACCAATGCTCTGGGAGAGGACCCAAAACATAGAGATTGTAAAATTTCATTTAAAATATTTTTGGCAGATTGATAATCTATCCAAAAATGTAAATTTTTGGCAAATCAAATTTGAAAGTTTGAAGAATTTTGAAAAATATCAAAGATGTAAGTTAAATATTTAAGAAGTCTCTGATAATTATTTTGAGAATAATTTGTAAAAACAATTCTAGTAGATTTGTAGTCTACCTTAATTGTAAAATCATTTGATAAACTAATTTGTAAAATTGGTTTTCTCTAGCATACTAGTATTTTGATATGTCCAAAGCAAACCAAATTTTGAGTAAATTTGGAGTGAAATGGGAAAATTTTATTAAAATACTGAAGTAGAATTGGAAAACTTCCCATTCTTCTTTGACTTCACTTTGGAAATTTTCTGGTAAAGGATAGAAAATATCCTACTAGGTGAAGAACTAATTTGGAATTTTATACTTGTTGTTTTGGTTGAAGACAAATAACCAAGTATGTAAAAATTTTATTTTGAAAATATAAGGTATTATATTAAGCCTGCATATAGTCCCAGTACATATACCCAATTGTTTCATAGGCTATGGAAAATCTTTTGCCTACTGAGAGGTTTGGTTTGAAATGGATAAAATTTTCTCAACCTAGATAGTAGAATGAGAAATAATTTGAAGATTATCTTCACTAATATGGTTCATGATTACCATTCAACCCTTATCAATTACGATAATTCTTTTGCTTCTTAATTTGTTAACAAAAATGTCAATTTTGAAAATCATTTGGTTATGGCAATCTTCAAGCCATAAACTTGGTTTTATTTAAGGAATTTGAAAACAAGCTTTTGTCCTAGTTGCTTTATTCCTTTAGTAGATAACTATGATAAATTGAGATTAAATTTTTTTTAAAGAAATCAAGGATGTAATTTAGACATCCAAGAAATCTTTAAGGTTGGGTTTTTTCAATAATTTGATCAGGAAATTTGTTAACAAATTGAATTGCTCTTTCAATTGGAGAAATAGTTCCATGTAAAATATGATAACTAAGAAACCTAATTTTTGTTTGAAAAAAAGAAATCATTTTTCTTTGAAGTTGCAAGATCATTCTTCTGGGTAGTATCTAGGAAAATGTTCAGTTATTTAGAAAGTTGATTGTTTTGAGAAAACATTGTTGAAATTTGTAATCCTTTGAAAATGGATTTTTGATAAATTTGAAAACAATTTTTTCTCCTAGGTTTTCCATAATTATTCCTTCATTAGAAACTAAAAAAGGCATAATTTGATGAATGAAAGGAGAACTTAAGATAATTTTGTTAGTCATATTTTTAACCAATAGAAAATCTATTTTGACATCACAAGAACCATTTTTCAAAATAGCATTTGAAAGTTTGAACTAGATCTGCAACTTAGAATCATTAGCAGATCTCAATCCTTCTTTTGTTTCTTCAAAATATTTGGTTGGTACTAATCCTTCTTGGATTCAATTAAGATCAGCTCCTGTATTAAACAAGGCAACTGTCTTGATTGTAATCTCATTTTTTACAATTAGTTCTATTGGAATGTACCACTTTTGCATTTGCAAAGAGGAAATGAGCCTAAGAACATCATTTCCATTGATGCTTTCATTCTCATCTTCAACCTTATTTTTGTCCTTTCTAAGATTAGAAATCATTTATTGCAAATGGTCTTGCTGGGCTTTCAAAACCTTTACTTCTTCTTTGAGAAGATTTATTTTAGATTAAAGATTCTATAAAGTGATAGGTTCATTTTCTTTTAATTTAAATCTTTCTAAGGCATTTTTGAAATCATATTTGTTTAAGGTTGATGGTTTTGAATATTTTGGAAAATTTGGTTTTTTAAGAAGTTTTTGAAATTCTTTCAAATGATCTCCTTTTTTAACATTATTTGGCAGTTTACAAATAACATCAAAGAAAAGATCTTATTTGGCTATGAGAACATTTAAAACATTTTGGTTTTTAGATGATACTAATTCCTTAGATTTTAAAGAAGAGTAGCAATCATCTTTCTAGATTTAACTAGTTTCTTGAACTTGTTTTTCAAGTTCATGTTTCCTAAGTTTCTTATTTAATCTACAAAATTTGATTATGTGACCTAGCCTATTACATCTATAATAGACTGGTCTATCATCTATATTTGGTGAAGGACTGTACCTAGGGTTTTTAGGGCTCCTACTCCTATGATTTTAAGGATTTGGGTTGGCTTCTGCCTGTTTTTCCCTACATCTATGCTTAAGTTTGTAGGTTTTTGGACAAGTAAAACCTAATTGGTCATAGAAAGATCTTAATTCCCTGTAATGAAGAACTTTCTCTTTGACTAGTTGCCTATAGATCTTATTTTCTTGGCAATAATTAAGAATTATTTTTTGGATATAGGCAACTAACAATCATTAGTAAGTTGATCAAATGGGATAAATCCCATTAACGTTGTTCTTAATTTTGTCTCTAACCTCTTCTCCTAAAGGTCTAGAGAGTCTGACTATAAATTTGTCTTTCCAAAAGGGTTGATTCTTATTAGCCCTAAAGTAAATTTGACTAAAGAAGGTATCCTTATACCATCTAAATTTGCTATGGGTTTCACACCTTAGATTTAAAAGTAGTTTGACTGATTTATCTTTGCCAAGGTTAAGGTTTCCTATGGCATTTTAGGGATTTGGTAGAGGTGCTAAGGTACCTATGGCTTTTACTTTAGGTTCTTCTCCCTCAGAAGCTACCCCAGACATTATTTTGGAAGCTTTTTCTGAGGCTTGAAGATATGTACTAGAGCTATCTCTTGAGGGTCACTTGAGGATAACTACAGAATTTTCTAATTTCTGATCCAAAAGGCTAGTCTTAGCTATTTCTATTTTACTTGTCCAATCTAACTTATGAGATCTATTAAGTTGTATTTCATAAGGTTTGAACAGAGGTTAATCTATTTGCTTAAGAGTACTACCTGAGCTAAAGGTTTCTTCTATTTGGATAAATTTACTAAGGATTGTTTGTTTTGAAGTTTGAGGTGGAGATGAAAGTTTAGAAACTATCCTATCTCCTTTAGAAGTTATTTGGGTTTGGGTAGTCCTAGTGATAACACTAACTACCTCACCAAATGGATAATCTATTTCTGGTTTTCCCTTTGTGTAAACTTTGAACCAATTGAAGAAGGGAACATTTGTCTTATACTCCTTTATGAAGTTCATCCATTTGTCATGAATTTGGTCCACTTCTTTTCTTTGAAAATATGAAAGAAACCATTCTCTCCAAGAAGCATTTTCCTCTAAGTAAAAGTCTTCTTTCATAGATTTCATGTTAATTTTGAAATTAGAAAAATCTTTCATTTGATCCATATTCATTTGACATCTGGATAATTATTGATCATTATAGAGCAAGATGGGGATAAAGAACCTTCAAATTCTTTATCTTTAACTTGTTCTTTTTCTTTTGAAATATCTTTTGAATAAATTGATTTGGGTATCTTAGAGGTATTATCTATTTCTCTAAGATTGATAGTAGATAAAGACCTTTTAAGGCTGGATATATCTACCAACATAGTTGAACTAGAAGGCTGTGGATCTTCTAGGATTTTCTAATTTAGGTAATTGTTCAAGTTCAATAACCCTGGGTATTTCTAGGCTATTTCTATCTATTTGAAAGGGTTTTTCCCTATTTGGAGAGTTATTTAGAGAAGTATTGGTAGAAGATAAAGATTTGGAAGATAGAATATCAGTCATATAATGTGACATATTTGTAGAAAATTTAAACAACAGATAGCAGTAGCAAAAAATCATAAATATAAACAAAACATAGAGAAAACATAAAATAAGAAATATCAAATTAACTTTTAGCTTTTTTCCCCTACTTTTGTGTATTTTGGCTTCAGGTACTAATAAAGATAACCTTATGAATTAGAAATTATAGTTGCTAAATGAATTATATACTAAGATCTTAGCATGAACTTCTTCTCTGGATATAACTCAACTCAAACTTACAATTTTCCTAGTATAGCATAGCCATTAACTTCTGATTTTTTAGATATAGCCAAATATCGACTAATCATATCATGAGACCAATAGGAGGAAAAGCTGCCTCTTTCTTTAACTTAACTAATAGGGACTTTTTATCTATCCTTCTAGAACTCAAGGGGGAAATTGCAACCTTGCATTCATTCTATCAAGAATAACTCTATGGGTTAACAAAATACACTTAGATTTCCTTGCAAGTTTTACAAGCATATATCTAGATTGTTTTCATGCTCAAACATTAGCATAAACTTCATAAAACAACAGTATTTTCTAGTTCATCTTGCTATCCTTACTTCCCCTAGGCTCTAATACTAAAAAAGAAGGGGGAACACCCCTAAGAAAGATTGATTGAAAAGAAAACTAACTAAGAAGTAAGGATCACAGATGGACTAATATATGCAAAGTAAAAGAAGATTAAATTTTTAAGATTTAAAGAGGAAACTTGCAAATTTTCCAGAGTAAGCTCCAGAGGAAGTTGAGAAATGGGAATGAGCAAATAATCTATGCTTTCAGATCTTGCCCATACATTGGGATTTGAAGCCTATATATAGAAAATTTCTAATATTCAAATTTGCTACAGTGATAGGTCTTGATTTGGAATCTTGCTTTTGACAAAAGATGTGGGGGAATCATTTGACTTCTTTTGAAAGTTGTCAGGGAATTTTTTGACTTTTTTTAAAAGATGTCAAGGGCGAAATGCTATTTTGTCTTCTTGTGCCAATACTTCATTTGAATTTGAATTTGAATAATTCAATTTCATTTGTTCAAAATATCATCTTCATTCATCTAGCTGAAATTTGTATCTTCATTTGAATTTCATTTTGCTAACATACCATCTTCATTTCATTTGAATTTGAATCTACATCTCATCTTTTTGAAATTTGAAATCTTATTTGGACATTACTCTGGACTTTAGTTTGAGAGGCCAAAAGTGTCATCTTCATTTAACTGAGCATAGTTCTTTTCTAGCTTCTATTGGACTGAAGGTCTGAAAATAGGATTTAAAAGTATTCCTTCCTATTGCAACCTTTTCTAGAAAAATTTCAAGTATAGGACCAAAGACATCCCACTATCTGAAAAACCAATTTGGAAATTTATATTTTTTCCCTGGTTGAAGAGAAACAACCAAGAGTGTTTTTGATTTTTATTTTGGTAATATATGGCATTATACTAGGCTTTTTGATAATCCTAGTATGTATAACCATATGGTTCCTAAGGAACTAAATTTTTTTTTATTTGATTAAGGTCTTTGCCATAATTAGTTAGAGAAATAATTTTCTTAATTTGAAAAATTAAATAAACGATATCTATTTTATCCCTTCAGAGATATTATGTTTAATTTTAGTTGAACCAGTATCAATTAGAATTAATTCATAAAAATCTCTTGTTTTATTGAAAATGTTTTAGGGATAAAATGAAAATGTTTTAGGAATATTTTTTGAAAAACCCTTTGGGATCTTTGTCCCAGTATTCTGGTTCCATTTGGATAAGGTTTTATGGAACTGGCTTCTGGACATATTTGATGACAACTTTGGATGGCTAAGGATTAGTAGTTGTAATTTGCTTTGATGAAGAACCAGCAACAATTTTGTGGGTTTTCATCTTTTCAATTTGTTTGAAAATTTTAGCTTGTCAAGAACTAGGTTCTTAGTTTGGTCCTCTTCTTCAGTTATATCGGCCCAAAACTTTTCAGTGAGGGTAAGAGGTTTGGACATTTGTGAGGCTATGACCTGAAGTGTTTTAATTAAAAGGGCGTAGTCTCTTGGGTTTTGACATTTTGATGAATTTGGATTCTAAATTTGTTTTCCCTTATCTAGGGAGGATTTGGGTTGAAGATCTAACTATGGATCTTTATTTTTTTCCTTATCTCACTCCTTTTTTTGTGGCATTATTTCCCCTACAAAAAATTTATGAGTTAGGAAATTAGGTAAAGAATTTAAAAAGCCTTTGATGTATTCAATTTCAAAATCAAAGGCAGATAAGATAGCTTGCCATCTTGCAAAAATTTGTTTTAATGCTAAATTTTTAACATCTTTTTGCAAAACATCTTTTGCCTATCTACAATCAACTCTAATAATAAATTTTTGGTTGAGAAGATCACTTTGAAATTTATTAATGCATAAAATTATTGCTAAAATTTCTTTTTTAATAACTGAATAATTTTGTTGTGCATGATTCCAATTCTTTGAAGTAAATGCAATGACATGCACTTTTGAATTTTTCTTTTGCTTGAGAATTCCACCATATCCCAAGTCTGAAGCATCTGTTTCAACAATTTTTAATGCAGATGGGTCAGAAATTTGTAAACATAGAAGACTTTTGACATGAAGTTGGTTCCTTCTGACAACACTTCTATAAACATCCATCCAAGGAGGAGGATTCTTTTTAAGATGTTCATGCAAAGGTTGCACAATTTTGGACATTTGTGGAAAGAAATCTGAAACATAATTTAAACAACCCAAAAATCTTTGGAGTTAAGTTTTGTTAAGAATTTGATTTGGAAATTCGTCAACAAACTGAATTGCTCTTTCTATTGGTGTAATAGTTCCTTGGAAGATATAATGGCCAAGAAACATGATTTTTGTTTGGAATAAAGAGATTTTCTTTTGAGACACAGCAAGTCCATTTTTTTAGGTAATTTCCAGGAAAACATTTAAATGTTTAAAATGTTGATCAATGTTTTGGGAGAAAACTAGAACATCATCAATATAAACAATTATAAAATTTGTAAATGGAATATAGATATCATTCATAATCCTTTGAAATTTTGAGGGTGCATTTTTAAGGCCAAACGGCATTACATTCCATTCATATTGTCCAAATGGAACTATAAATGTTGTTTTATACCTTTCCTCAAGTTTGATTTGTATTTTCCAGAAGCTAGATTTTAAATCAAATTTGGAAAATACTTTTGAAGAATGTAAGCAATTCAATAGATCCTTTTTGTTTGGAATCAAATATCGGATCTATTGCAAGGCTTCATTTAAAGGCTTGTAATTAATTACTAACCCTAGGGTTCCTTGTTCAATTTTTGCATTCAAATTGACATAAAGAGCAAAGCATGACCAAGGGCTTTTGAACTTCCTGATGATCCCTTTAGATAAGAGATCATTGATTACCTTTTTACAGTAATCCAAAAGTTCTTGATTCACTTAGATTGGATGAGTTTTTATAGGAATTTGTCTTTTAGAAAAACCCTTTTCATATGGCAAATTGACCATATGTTGTCTTCTTTTCTAGAAGGATTTTGGCAAATTAGAGCAGATCTGAGTTTCAATTCTTTTTTGTAAAGAATTTATTTTATTTTGGACAACTAGTGTTTCCAAGAGTTGTTCTGTTGTTATGAAAGAGGTTTCTTCAGATAGGAAATTGATTTGATTTTCTTTGATTTTAACCAAATTCAAAATGGCATAATTTCTTTAATAAAAGGAGAACCTAAAATAATTCTATTAGTTATATACCTAACCAACAAAAATGCAATTTTGATTTTGTAGGAAGAAATTGTGACATCAAACAGTTTGAACTGAATTTGGAGTCTAGATCCGTTAACAGATCTAAGTCCTTCTTTGGTTATTTCAAAATATTTTGTGGGCACAAGTGCTTCTTAGATACAATTAAGATCAGCTCCTATATCAAACAAGGCTACAGTCTCAATGGTATATTCATTTTTTATAGTTATTTTGATTAGCATATATCATTTTGGATAGAAATAGCAAAAGAAATCTTGTAAAGTTTTTCTAAAATTTCTTCTTCTTGTATTTCTTCTTCCTTTTCTTTACCTTTATGAAGAGTTGAAAGGATTAAATTAGAGCATTGTTGTTTCTATTTTTATTCTTTCACTTCTTCTTTTAGAGGACTAAGTTCTTGCTACAAGTCCTAGATAGGGAAGATGGAGATAAAGAACCTTCATTCTTCATCTTGAACTTGTTAAGTTCATGCTACAAGTCCTGGATAAGGAAGATGGAGATAAAAAACCTTCATTCTTCATCTTCAACTTGTTCTTTTCCTTTAGAAATATTTTTTGAATAAATTGGTTTAGGTATCTTAAAGGTATTATCTATTCCTCTAAGATTGATAGTAGATAAAGACCCCTTAAAGCTGGATATATCGACCAACATGGTTGAACTAGAAGCTACGGATCTTCTAGGATTTTCTAATTTGGGTAATTGTTTAGGTTCAGTAACCCTAGGTATTTCTATACTATTTCTATCTATTTAGAACGGTTTTTCCCTATTTAGGGAGTTATTTAGAGAAGTATTTGTAGAAGATAAAGATTTAGAAGGTAGAATATCAATCATATAATTTGACATATTTGTAATAATTTAAAAATTTGTAAAAAAATTTAAATAGCAAACAGTAACAACAAGAAATCACATATATAAACAAAAAATAGAGAAAAGCATAAAATAAGAAATATCAAATAAATTTTTAGCTTTTTTCCCTACTTTTGTGTATCTTGGCTTCAGGTACTAATAAAGATAACCTTACGAATTAGAAATTATAGTTGCTAAATGAATTATATATTAAGATCTTAGCATCAAATTCTTTTTTGGATATAACTCAGCTTGAACTTACAATTTTCCAAATATAGCATAGCCATTGACTTATGATTTTCTAAATATAGCCAAGTATTGACTGATGATATCATAAGATAGATAGGAGGAAAACTTGCCTCTTTCCTTAACTCAACTAACGGGGACTTTCTATCTTTCCTACCAAGGCTCAAGAGGGAATCTAAACCATGCATTCATTATATGTAGAATAACTCTGTGGGCTAATAGAGTACACTTAGATTTCCTGGAGAATGCACTGAACATGGCTGTATCCCAGGACACGTCCAGGCCATGTTCGATGCTAGCTTCTTCTTTTCTTCAGGCTTCAATCACTTGTTGTTGAACTGAGTTCTTTGCATGGCTTCTCTCCTAACTTCTCCTTAATCCAATCATGCTTCGAACTTCTACTTTCATCCTCTTTTCAAAGGCTTTTTGCTAACCTAAAAAGAGAAACACAAACTACAACAGTACCAAAGCACAAATAAACTAAACTAATACAAGAAGTGTAGAAAAGTCACAAATTAATAGCAAATCAAGAGGTAATAATCATCATAATAATAGGTATTTTACTCGTTTATCAACTCCCCCATGCTTAAACCTTTGCTTGTCCTTAAGCAAATTATAACATATGAACACACAGGAAAAAGGGGAGAATTCACACTCTCAATTCAAATAAATAGATGTGGCATAACTACTTCTATTCCCAATCAACAAGACATCAATAGAAATATAAACAAGCATTCAAGAGTTAGTCTTCACTTGCCTAATATCAAACCATTAACTTCTGTATTATGCACATCACCCATTATTACTATAATCTTCATGCATCAAAATGATCCTCAAAGTACTCAGGTAAGATTCTTATCCTTCAAATTTCCCTAGCTTACCTTGCCCTTTTTTTTATTTGATTGATTTTTTTTTTCAATGAGTGCATTTTATGATCCATCTCACTAAGGTGCAGGCATCTAAGTACTCATATCAAACGCCTTTTTGGATCTTGAAATTAGGTACTCAGAGTAAAGACCTTTTTGGGTGTTTTTTTTTTTGAATATTTAACACCCTTATTCTTCACATTTCCCTAACTTCATACTTTCATAATGCCGAGATTCATAAGATGCATGCAAATCATAGTTCAACAAATAAAGTGTTTTTCAGAGGCCTAAGGTTCAATTCTAGGAAAGAAAGACTAAACCAAGAATACTTATTCAAAATCTATTTCAAATCAAGCTTTCATAGGTTTAAAATTGATTACTACCACATCAGCTTATTAGAAGAGTTATTAATTTTGTGATTAGCAAACATGAAATATGACTAAAAATGAAAAGAATCAAAATGAAAATAAAAAATACTTACAAGGCAAAACATAAAATAGACCAAAAGCTAGAAAGTATCTACCCCCTATACTTAAATTCTACATTGTCCCCAACGTAGTTAACAAAGAAAAGATCATAGAGGAAGGGATAGAAACTTACTGACTTACTGGTCTTCAAGTGGAGATGGTGGTGGGAAATTATGCTCCAGGTGCTAGTTGTGCATGGTCTGCATCATTTGTTGCATATTTCCTAGCATTGCCTCCATGGACCCCATTGATGACTGCATATGCTGTAGGGTTGCTTGCATAGAATGCAATGTGGTCCTTTGGCTTTGCTGTTCCTCCTTAATTCTACTGAGCCGCATGTATAGCTACTCTTGGTCACTTGGTTAAGCATAGGAGGAACTCTCAATGTGAGATTATTGGGCTAGGGGCTGTGGGGGAAATTTTGCTTTTTCTACTTCTTCTTCATTATCTTCATCTTCAAAACCTCCTTGAAGTGGATATCTCCAATTGGCTTAATCAGTAATAGTGGTATGCTCGGGATTAGGGTGGCTAAAAAGATCTTTACCTTGGAAATGCAGCTAATACTTAGATCCCCTCTTGGTAATTAATTTCATATGTAAGCAGGATTCTAAGTCAATCCTCAAGTTTCTAAGTAAAGGCTACAAATCTACAAGTTGTTGTTCCAGTCCCAAACCAAGAGCAATTGCTCTTACTAATTCTCCTATCACTACTTTGCCATGTAGTGCATTACCCACTTTTAGCATTTGTTGTGCCATGAATGCCCTGGTATCAACCTGATTATTATTTATCATTGCTCAAAGAAAATATAGCTCTCACTGACTTGCAACCACATCACTTTTTGCTCGTCCAAAAATAGTGTGTGCCATGACACGCTGAATATATCTAAAATAGGGGTTGCAAATTGATGAGGCTTTTGATTGTGAAGCCTTATACTACCCTCCAATAGCTATTGAATTCCAAAATAAACTTGCACGAAACTGGAGGGAACAGTCCTGGGACCCTTAAGAGGCTGTCTAAATAATTCATTAAATTGGGCTAATGACAAATTATAATCTTGGTCAAATAATCAAAAAGTGATTTGTCCTTGCTCGACCTCTCGGCCTCTGAATAGGACTACATTAAAATAGCTAAAGAATTCCAAGGTCACCCTTGCATATGTAGGGCAATGCATTGTAATAAATGTTGACTACCCAATTTGATCAAATAAATATTGGACATTATAGAATAACCCCAACTGTTCTAGGCAAACCTCATCAACATAGTGGGTACTCAGCATTCCCTGTTTTACTAACTGATCATATCATCTACATTAATCATCATCAATGAAGATGATTCCAAATTCATTAATTTCATGAGGTTTCTGGTTGGGATTACCTCATCCCTACGTGCTTGATCGGATCAGGAGAAGGAGACTTGGCTAATTTTGGATCTTTTAGGAGCCATTTGAAGAGGTAGAAAAAAGATTTTCAAGTGCAATAAATTATTTTTTTTCGCACAAAAATTGAAATGGTATCTAAAATATTTTTTTTGTTCAAATGTAGCAGAAATATATATAGAGCAATGACAGATAGCACACAATAAATAGTAGCACAACAATCTCAATAAAATGGCAATGTAGCAACATGGCAAAATCTAGAATGGCAATAGTACAAATGGAACATCAAGGCAGCAATACAATAAGATAGCAAGGTAGCAATATAATAAAATAATAGGGCAGCAATACGGCAAAGTGTAGACTCAGCAAGGAAAAATACAATCAACAAAAGGCAACAATGGAAAATGTAGAAAATTGACAAAATCACAATCATAAAATTTAGAAATAGTAGAAAACTAAAATAATAAAATCTACAATAAAAACAAAAATGTAGCAGAATATTAGGTAGAAAATTGGTACCCCCAATTAGAACATGCAGAGGCTCTTCTTCTTGGTTGGAGTTTTGGAGATTGAAGGAGATTTGAGAAGAGATGGAGGCTAGGTGAAGGTGTTGTTCAGTGAAAGAGAATGGTTGGAGCTTATGGCTATCACGGTTCTAGCGAAGGGAAGTGGCTGGAGGAGGAGAGGCTTCGGCGCTAGTTGAGAGCATGATTGAGGAAGAGAGCAAACGGCTTTGGAGAAGAAGGAAGCAAGGTGGCCATGTTTCAACTTTTTAGGGTAGCCGTGTTTGAGCTAAAGCCCAAAACATGAGCATGTTTTGAGGACACGACCAGCCCGTGTTCGGTGCTGGCCAATTGGTGAGTTTTTGCTTTTTTTTTTTTGAATTTTTTTTTTCTCTTTTTTTTTCCTTTTTTTTTTCATTGAGTCTTGCATGGAACACGGCTGTGTTTCAGGACATGGGCAAGCCATGTTTAGGGCTACCAATTCTAGTCTTGAAAGCTACATGGAACACAGCTGTGTTCCAGGATACGGTTAGGCCGTGTTTAATGCTGGAATTTTCTACTTTTGAGTGTGCATGGAACACGGCTATGTCTTGGGACACACCCTGGCCATGTTCGGTGCTATCAATCTTGTTCTTGCTTGAAATTTTTTAGATGATTTTTGCATCAATCCTTCCCTTAAAGGGTACTTGGCACATAAAGATAATTCTACAACTCAAACCTCTAATAAATTCACAAATTTACAATACTAAGAGCTACAAATGTAAATCAAAATTGAATTAAAAACTAAAGAGGAAAGGGAAAATTCAAATAAACAAACTAAATACTGTAAAAGTAAACATGGCTTGCCTCCTAAGAAGCGTTCATTTTAAGTCATGAGCTCGACTCTTTTGACACTATTATTTGGTTGAAAGGAGCTCAGAGAGAGTGTAAGTGGCTCTCTCTTCAGTTAGTTCTCCTGCCAAGTAATGTTTAAGGCATTGGCCATTAACTTTGAAAGGTCCAATTGCTTCACTCCAAATCTCAATGGCTCCATAAGGGACGATTTGATGGACTTGATAAGGACCGGACCAACGGGAACGGAGTTTGCCTGGGAAGAGTTTTAATCTTCCATTGAAGAGTAGTACCCAGTCTCCTTCTTAGAAGTCTTGCCTTAGGATATGTTTATCATGCCATTTCTTTGTTCTCTTCTTGTATAACCTTGCATTTTCATAGGCATCCTATCTTAACTCATCAAGTTCATTCAATTGAAGTAATCTTTTTTCTCCAGCAACCTTTAGATCGAAGTTGAGAGTCTTGATTGCCCAATATGCTTTATGTTCCAACTCAACTGGTAGGTGACAAGGCTTCCCATATATCAGGCAGAATGGAGTGGTGCCTATGGAGGTTTTATAAGCAGTTCAGTAAGCCCACAATGCGTTATCAAGTTTTAGGGACCAATGCTTTCTTGCTCTAGAGACTGTCTTCTCTAGAATACTCTTGATTTCCCTATTGGTGACTTTAACTTGGCCAGTAGTTTGGGGATGACATGCCAGTGCCATCTTGTGAGTTACTCCATATTTCTTTAAAAGAGATTCAGACTAGCGGTCAGTAAAGTGTGAGCCACCATCATTGATGACAACTCTAAGAATTCCAAACCTTGGAAAAATTATCTTCTTGAAGAACTTGGTTACTACTCTGGCATCATTAGTAGAAGATGCTATGGCTTCCACCCATTTGGACACATAATCCACTGCTACTAAGATATACTTGTTGTCGCATGATGGTGGAAAAGGTCCCATGAAATCTATTCCCTAAATGTCAAATATTTCCACCTCCAGAATGTTGTTCAAGGGCATTTCATTCCTTCATGAGTATTACCAGTTCTTTCACATCGATCACATGTTTTTATGTATTTATAGACATCTTTGAAGAGTGAAGGCCAATAGAATCCAACCTAAAAGATTTTAGCAGCTATTTTTGAGGTGCTAGCATGGCCGCCACAAGGTGAATCATGGCAGTGGAAGATAACACTAGTTACTTCTTCTTTAGGGATGCATTTTCGAAAGATACCATCTGCACACCACTTATATAAGCAAGGTTCATCCTAAATATAGTATTTGACATTTGAGAAGAACTTCTTCTTTTGTTGATAGCTCAGTCCATGAGGTAAGATTCCACATGCAAGGTAATTAACAAAATTAGCATACCAA